>LOJH01073929.1:0-13020 GCA_001685095.1 Ellobius talpinus
CAGTATTTGCCTCAGTTCTCCTGGCAACCATAGCTGTTGAGAGTCATAGGTCCAGCATCCCTGTCATATCCAGTAGACAGTATTTGCCTCAGTTCTCCTGGCTCTCTGGTTCTTAACAGACCTTGAGTTGTGTAATATATGTCTTATTTGGGTTCTTGGCTAGGTTTGCAGTAGCAGGCATGAGTTCCCTCTAATTAAGCAGGCCTTAAATCCAGTCAGACAGTCAGTCTACCTAGGTTTAGAGCCAGACAGAAGCCACATGGCAGGCAATTTTGGTGAATTCCTCTACCCTCCCATCCCACATTACCTTTCTTCCAACTCAGGTCCAGCAATGAGCTACACTCATGGACTTTCCTGGTGAGTCCCCTTACTCCCTGACCTTGCCACAGTAGCCCACACTACAACTCTGTTAATAAATCCATTAGCTCTAACCCCTGCCCCATCAGTCCCAGAACCTTCCTGAAGGACTGGCCCATCTCTTCTTTCCCTATCCTGGGGCCTTACTTAAACAGCCTCACACTACCACTAAGACCCCAGTGAGCCCCCAGTAACCACTGAATTAGTATCACACCAGCCTCTCCACTAAGAAATCAATACCAAGTCTCCTTAACACTGACCTATAGGTTCTTCCCACACCATCTAAAGTCAACCCTGTTTGAGAGATAGTAAAAACAGGACTAAATCCCTAGTCAACATACGTGGGTTAGAAATTTTTCTCATACACGTGACCAATGAACTAACTCCAGATGTCCAGGTCCCATTGCAAAAATACTAGCAATATGAAAAAACAAGATAATATGCAACCCCCATAAGCTTATTAGCCCTTTAGAAATGTTCTCCAGAGAGAACTATCTAGATCAGTGCTTCTCAAACTTACTAATTCTGTGACCCTTTAATACAGTTCTTCATGTTATGGTGACCCCAACCACAAAATAATTTAGTTACTATTTTATAACTAATTTTGCTATTGTTATGAATTGTAATGTAAATATGGTCACAACCCACAGTTTGAGAACTGCTGGTCTTAGATGAACCTGTATCACAATTTTTAATAATGAAATTCTAGCTTATGTTTTATCTTATGTCATTTTTGTCCATTTTTCTTAGTAGTGTTGTAGAGGTTAATTGTATATTCTATAATGATTTTGGACTATAAAAGAAAGGGAAGAATATATTGGTGTAAACTTTCATTCATTTTACTTTTAGAAATATATGTATAGTTTCATTATTACAAGTTGTTTTCCAGAGTCATTTTGTATGAACAGAGTCTGTGTAATCCAGGTTAGGGTGAGGTCTTTCAACCTACCAGGAAATGTTTCTTGTGGACTCTCCAGACAAAAGTCAGCAAGCAGCACAGGACACCTCACTTTAAATGTTATTAATCAACATCAACTTAGAACTGATTTGTATGTAAGTTAAGTATTTTTAAATGAGCTTAAAGCCAAGACACTTGATCTCTTGAATAAATTTCATTGGATTATATTGTGTAATTTTAGTAATTTTTTGAAAATTTTCATTTATGGTTATTCCTCTTTGCATATCATTGGATAGACTTGGGTTTGTTTGCGTTAACTTTTCTCTGATACTAGTTCTTGAGGGATCACTGAACCCATTTCATGCCTTGAGATTCCCAGAAGCAAAGAGGCTTCTTGTATTACAGGAAAGGGCCTGAAGCTCCCAACAATATGCCATTTTGCTTTTCCTTTTAGTTAGAAAGCAATAAACACTGCTATGGGTCTTTGGGAAGAAGGGGATAGTTGTAGGTTTCTTTCTGGTTCAACCTCACCCTTACAGTATAGGCTTTTAGATCACATCTCAATGTGGGGAGGGATTCTTTCATTGGAATTCCACTAGTGTGGGATTTGATTTCTTCTTCCTGCCCCATGAGTTCAGAAGTAAAGCCCAAGAGCTGGGTTGATAAATCTTCTCAGTTGATCTTAATTCTAAAATTAGAATTGACACTTTTAGTACAGAACTTTGTAATCTTTTCCTATAAAGGGTAAGGAGTAAATATTTCAAGCTCTGTGGAATGTATCTTTTTATGAACTGCTTTGCTCTGCCATTTTGATATGAAGGTAGAACGGGTACATAAGCAGATGAACATGGCTGTGCCTCAGTGAAATATTTATAAGAACAGGCGTTTAAGTTGATTTAGTCCTTGAGCAATAGTTTGTTGCATCCTGTTTTAATTTTCTGTGATAGTGCAAAACAACCACAAACAAGCAGGAAAACACCTTACGGTAAAGGTAGTAAGTAAAAGATCACTTATTCTGGAGCTGAATCTGAGTGACTGGAAGATATATTGGGGTTGCCACAGATACCACATTCCAGCATGCTAGAGGTTTGGTAGCATTTATACAGAAACAGAAGAGAGAAAGACATGAATCAAGATGCCTTCCAAATACATTGGGGGAAATATTAGGTAGCAGGTTACAGCAAGTCGCAAAACTGTCACAAGCTTCAGAAACATCCAGTAATGTTCTTCCTTTTGGTTTGCTAGTGGCTAGGGATGTCTTTATACATTTTAAAAGGATTTGCCTAATAGAGGGTTTTGGGTCACACACAGATGTGGAACTATATAGGGGAGTATATGGTACCCAAGATAATTTTAATCTAACTATAACATCCCTACTAATAGAGCTCTTCAAAGTCACAGAAGCTACAGTCATTCAGCATTATAGAATGTAGCACAGATATTGTGTTTGCTGGGAACTTGAGTTCACACCTCCCTTCTTTACCAAGAATCACATTTTATGCAGGTGAGGCCAAATAATCCTTAAATAAGCCATACAATCTTTCTTTTGATAATGAATTTTACTTTGCTTGGAGATAAAGGAAGAGAAGAATCATGGTATAAGGATATATGAGAAGAATGGGTTGGGCATAGTTAGGTTTCTCAGAATTTATTTTTAGTTCTGATGCAGTCTCTAAACTTTTCTTATAAATTCATGTTCTTGTTTACTTTTTTGTTAATCAGATTGATATACCTTTTGGGAAGGGGAATCTCAACTGAGGAATTGCTGTCATCAGATTGACCTGACAGCATGTCTGTAGGAGTATTTTATTGATTAATAATTGATGTGGGAAAGCTCTGCCCATTGTGGGCAGTGCCATTCCTAATTAGGTGAGTCTGGATTACAGAAGAAAGCTGACTGAGCAAGCCAGAGGAAGTAAACCCAATAAACAGCATTCCTTCTTGGTCTCTGCTTCAGTTCCTGCCTTGAGTCCCTGCCTTGGCTTCTCTGCAAGATGGGCTATGACATGGAAGTATAAGATGAAAGAAACCTTTCCCCAGGTTGCTGTTGGCCATGGTATAATTCATAGCAACAAAAAGCAAACTGTGACAGTGTTCTTTCTTTAAAATATAACTTTATTATTAAAATAGTTGCAAATCAATGAAAAATTACACACCAAAGTTAACTAGATTGCAAGTCTGTACTACCTAGCGCCCTTCTATATAGTGTGAGTAGGCATTTGGAGCAGCAGCTGTGGAGTGCTACTTTAAAATGTGTGCTTTAGGGGGCTGGAGAGATGGCTCAGAGGTTAAGAGCATTCATTGCCTGCTCTTCCANGGCCTGCAGGCATACACATAGACAGAATATTGTATACATAATAAATAAATAAATTAAAAAGAAGTGTGCTTTAGTATCAAATATCTTATTCACCCATCGACTACTCAAACAAAAAGTGCATGTCAGAACGAGAGAAACAATTAACTTTATAGCCTCTTTATTTTTTCTGACTTTGTCTTTGTTTTTTTGAGACAGAGTTTCTCTGTAGCCTTGGAGCCTGTCCTGGAACTGGCTCTGTAGAGCAGGCTGGGCTCCAATACCTGGCTGCGTCCTCTTTCATAACTCACATTCATTACATTACCTGCATTTAGTCCTTTCTCATCTCCTTTAGTGTAGATAGTCTCTAAAACGTAACTGATTTTGGGCCACCAATTTTATCTTGTTTTCCCCCTTTAGATGCTTTAAGTTTTCAGTTACAGCAAGCTTCCCAATCGTGACCTTATGCCTAGGACTTGAATTTAGTGTGTGAGGAAAATCCCAAACAGTATACAATATTAAATGTTTATTTTTACTTAAGTTTTCTCATTTTTCCTCAAATACTTGCAAGGTCAACACAAATTACCAAGCCTAAAGCCAACTGGATTACCAAATGGCTGTTTTCCTCCAAATATTTCCTCTTTACTTGAACTAAATAATAGAGGAATGCAAGAAGAACAGGCTGTGTCAGATAAGCTGAACATTCTGCAAACAAAAATAAGCCAAATGCTCTGAAACAGCATGAAAGATATCTAAATAAACGGCGTCCTAACACCCAGCTCAGAACAAACAGTGGACGGTTGACCAAACCGAGCGAAGTCTGAGCCCTAGAAAGAACACACATTGGAGGAGGCAGTCCCAGATAGTTGGCACAAGGGGCTGTGACACCTGGTCCGGGTGACTCCTCCAACAAATATGGACCGTGCTTTGGCCATATCGAGTACCTAAAACCACTGCTGCAAAAACAGTTCTCACCTCTGAGTGAATGGTAGATAGTTTCTTTTGGAGCCAAAGGTGAATGACTTTGGTCCTGAAACGCAGATACAGTTTGTCCAAGATAACATATTCCCATGTGGCCAATCATTTGAAGTTTTTGTAGGAACAGATAAAAGTCACAAATCAAAATACTTTTCAGGTACTCTGCTGGGAATATCAGTTAAGTTGGTTTCAGTAAATGAGGGAAGTCAGTTGAAGGCCTCCGCTGTTTTGATGTCATTCTTGGCCTTCATACCCTTGACTTGACCGTCTTGAGGATGGTAGGGCAGACAGACAGACAGGCGAATAGTAAATAGCTCTTTAGGGAGTCTAAAAATAATTGGATTCTGGAACTTTAACATTTCAACTAATCAGTCATGTAGCCTGTAGAATATGGCTTTTTCTGGGGATGTCAGTTTATATCTGCTTAACTCTCTAGTTTTCCTTTTTTTCTTCAGTTTTGACCTTGATTTCTTAACACTGTTGAGCCATTTGGTATTTTTTAAGGATGTGAGTTTAATGTTAAGTCACTGTCTTCTCATTGAAATGGTGTTTTTTATTTACTGGAATTAGAAACAGGATAAATTACTATAGAAGAAATTCTATTTATCCAACAGTATCTATGGTTTCATTGTTTTGAAAAATCTTAAGACAGTCATCTGCATGAATATTTCTGGTTATTTAGACTGTCTAATAAGTCATTACTGACCTATTTTAAGTAATTAACAAATGCTTCTTTGAAATTTTTATGTAAAATATGTACTTAAAGATTTTTACTATTCAGGTTTTTTGAAAGGGAATATTACTGAATCATATTTAGACCAGTATTCTAAGGAACCTTTCTTGGTGTTGTTAGTAATCATTCTGATGATGAACTTAATTCTTACAATGTTGAAGGTATTATGCTAATTCTTAAAGAAAACAGAATTATGAAGATGCTGGCTTTCTCCCTGTTTGCTGTCTATAGTGGGAGAATACACTCTTCTGTGTTTTAGGTTCTGGTCTCCAAGGACTAGAATTACCAGACAATTATAAAATAATTCAGTTCTATCTACGTTTTATAAGGTTACTTTCACTGCTCTTCTGTACAATTACAAGGATGTCCGTGGAGTGTCCAGAGCCCAGGTAGCAAGGAGTATTAGGAAAGAAACTGTTTTTGAACTATTAAAATATCTTCATGATAGATAGGTGTTTCTATGGTAGCTTTTATTCTGTAAATCTTCATAATGCTTGACTTGCTATTGTTTTATTTATGGGCCTGGATTATTCCTTGCAGTTAGTTAACAGCAGAAAGGTAGAAGGGTTGGGGAGATAGCTCAGTCAGTAAAGTCCTGAAGTATGATGACCTGAGTCTACTCTCCAGAACTCATATTAATTTTTTAAAAAGTGGGTACAGTGGCACATGTTTGTAATCTCAGGGCTGAGGAGTTGGAGACTGAGGATCTTTGGGGCCTGTTGGTCAGCCAGTATTGCACAGTCTGCAAGCCCCACACCAATGAGCTGTTTTCAATAAACAAGGCATTTGACTCCTGAGGTTGTACTCTGGTTCCATACATAGAGACCTGCACACATGAACACATACAAAAACATTGCATAAACAATGTTTTATCATATCAACATGAAGTAGAAAGTTGACAAAGTCATCATGAGCTAAGATTAAGTATACTGTTTTCTGAGTACACTGATTTGATTTGTATTTCAAAGGATGAATAATAGACTGAAACAGCTAGAGGGAATGTGAGAGTTATTTGGGCTAGAAATGGAGCCCAAGATATAATTGACCTGCTTCTAACTCACTGAAAATAATACCATGCCAACATTACCAGTTAGATATTTTCAGCTGATACTGGCCTTTCCTCTTTTGTGGGCTAAGCTTTTCATGCCTTATAGATGTACTGAAAACAAGAAGTCAGTCACCTTGACTTGCATATTTTAATTGATATATTTTACTTTTCTCAACCAATTAAACATGCCATGTGTTATTTTAATTGTATGTTAAGCTCTTAACTGCTTGGGACAGTTGTAAAAGTCTTAAAAGAACTGAACCTAATATGTGAACGGATGTAGAAGTGAATCTTTATGAACTTAATACGATTTCTAACTAGATCAATGGTTCTCAATCTGTGGGTCCTGACCACTTTGCACTCATATCAGATATGCATATCAAATATATACATTATGATTCATAACAGTAGTAAAATTACACTTATAAAGTAGCAATGAAATAAATTTATAGTTGAGGGTCATCACAACACTAGGGAACTGTGTTAAAGGGTTTCAGCATCAGGAAGGTTGAGAACCACTGAGCTAGATTATCCTAATGTTTTGGCAGAATTACCTTCATGTGTGTATATTATATGTATCATGTGTTAGTACTGTAGTTACCTGTTTGGTTGGTATAGATATTAACTGATTTTACTGGAAGATACAGACCTCAGACTTGGAGATTGTACAAGTTCCTTACTAAGATAACATGGGTATGTGCATTAAATATTTAAATGCTTATTTTTTCAGCTACCAACCAATAATTGATTACATAGATGATCAATTTGAGGCCTATCTCCAAGAAGAACTGAAGATCAAGCGTGCTCTTTTTAACTACCATGACTCGCGTATCCACGTGTGCCTCTACTTCATTGCTCCAACAGGCCATTCTCTAAGGACACTTGACCTCTTAACCATGAAGAGCCTGGACAGCAAGGTGGATTAGGGAAGCAACCAACTTCTCGAATTTTAGTATACATGAAATATTAAAGTATTTTTATTATAGTAAGCACATACTTTGTAGCTTTTATTCTGTATGTCTTTAAAACATTTTTTTTCTGGGGAAATTCAATCTGGAAAATAAGATACAAAGACTAAACAAGTTCTCTTAGTGATTGCATTTGTGATAATTGTTCTCTAAATTTTCATATAGAATTTCTTTGACATAATTTTATTTCAGACATAGGGAAAGGAATGACTTCTTTGACAAAGATTATAAAGCATAATATTTCATCTTGGTGAAATATGTTTTTGTTTGGAATGTACCACAAAAATTTGTTCCTGAATTTTTGAAGCAAGTAACTATTTATAAATTTAGGAGGTTATAAAAACAGTTCCATAATTAACTCGTGGAAGACTTTTATGTTTATTTAAAAGTTGAAAAAGACTAGTTTCTTCCCTAATCCAAAGGAAATCTGTTCATATACAAATCTGTGCTTTTAAAGGAATAAAATCAAAAGTGAAATTCTGTGTTATACAAAAGATCACTATGATACAGTATTATAAAGGTCATAGAATTTGCTATCAGTGGGGGTGATTTTAAATATTGGTTGTATCCCTTATTAGCTATTTCATCTGTGGCAAGTACCTTTAGTGCTCTGTGCCTCAGTTTCCTCACTCCCTAATATACAAAGCAGGTGAAGCCCTGCCTTGAAGTATAGATGTGAAAATTAATCTGTAAAAATAAAGAGCTTAGCAAGAAGACATTCCCAGTAAAAGATAGCTATTATTATTACCTTGTGAGAAATAAATGAGATAATGGATATAGCCCCTGTTAAATTATGCATTCAGTATATATAATATATAGGCATGTAAACATGTTATCTTACCTTTCTTCTAAGTTGCCAGAATATAATTGTATGTCACAGAGAGAGAATTGTTTTATTATAGTCTATAAGCACATACTACCTAATCTCCAGGTTTGATGATTTTAAATAAATTTTTTTTTGGTCTTTCTGAGATAGTGTTTCTCTGGAAGCTTTGTAGCCCTGGAACTCACTCTGTAGACCAGGCTGGCCTCGAACTCGCAGAGATCTGCCTGCCTCTGCCTCCCAAGTGGTGGGATTAAAGGTGTGCACCACTACCACCTGGCACATTCTTTTTTTAAACTTCAGAGTATAAACTTTCTTATAAAATTAAGCACCCTCTGTTTTTGTATTTTATATTAGAAGGTTGTAGCCATGGTCTGCTGAACTACTTACTATAACATTCTGTTGTGAGACAGGCAGGAAGCTAGGATGTGGTGGTGTACCTGCAATCCCAGCTGCTTGGGGAGGCTGATGCAGGAGAATTGCTTTAGACAGGAGTTTGAAGCCAGCCTGACAATAGAGTGAGATCTTGTCTCAAAACCAAATCAAAACCAACCTAATATTAGTATTTTATTTAAGAAAGGTAAAAATAATGTCACATTTCACTGATATGTACTTTCCTAGCATGTGTGAGACTCTGCCCTTAACACTCAATACATTATAAAATTAAATAAATAAATAGCTTGGCCACCTACCAGCTTGTTGCAGCACTGAGTGAACTAGCCAGGCTTTCATGTTTTCACTGACATAAGGATAGTGAGCTCACATTAAGACTCCTATGGAGATATATGAGATAGCTTGCAAAATAGTTACCTTTGTACGTAGGAAACAACTGTGTTACTCATTCTATTAACTTTTTATTGATAGCCAAAAAGTCTTATTTAGAATGATCTTGTACTGGCCAAGCAGCCACCTCAGCTCTGCCAGGAGCAGTTTGTGTTAGTAAGCTCTGTTAGTGAATTTTCAGAAGCGACTGTGAGTGCTTTCTCAGCAGTCCAGCCCCTGACCTCCCTAGAGTCACACGTCCTACACACCACCTGTCACTTTGCAAGGAAGTGGTTTCTGGTGACAGTAAAAGTTCGTCAGCAGTGGCCATTCATGTGAAGACTGGTACCCTCTTCTGTTTTATTCAAGTGTTGGGGACAAATTCTGAAGCTGGTAGGCATTTGATGACTATGCCTTGACAGAGGTAAATAAAGGATGAAAGAAGAGGCAAAAAGAGAAACATCACCTGTTCTCTTAGTGTTCTTGAGGGTCAATTACCTAATTACCGTAGTGCTCAGATTATAAAGAAATAAAAGTGAGTGAATTAAGCAGGTGTTTTTTGCTTATAGTTTCTTATGTTCTACTTACCTTGTGTGGAACTGAAAAAGACTTTGAGAGGGAGAGAAAATAATGAGATTCCAAACCTGAATACAAATGCAAATTTAATTTAACAAGAGCTCTTTTAAAAATGATTGTAACCAAGCATCGATAGGAATGGGTGTATGAGAATATTACATATGCGCATATATGAGAGTGGCAACTAGTAATTGTTGTGGTTAGGGAAATCTACACAGTTTTTTATAAAAGGCAGGTAATAAAATGTGTCAGCTTCCTGTGCTCCTTGTGGCAACTCCTTCAGCTGTTGTAGCAGGAAAGCAGAATAAACGAATAAATGTGGTGGTATTTCAGTGTGCTTGATTTATAAAGGCAGGCAGCAACCTGGATTATACTTTGCCAACTCCTGGTCAGAGAAAGTTAGTGTTAGAGATTGGTTTTGTATGGAAAAGCTATGACTGCAGCATTAAAAACAAATCTTCCATGATGAGATTGTGGATTTTTTTCTTAATAGGTGAACATTATACCATTAATTGCCAAGGCAGATACAATTTCTAAAAGTGAATTACAGAAGTTTAAGATGAAGCTCATGAGTGAATTGGTCATCAATGGTGTTCAGATATATCAGTTCCCAACAGATGACGACACTACTGCCAAGATCAATGGTGCAATGAATGTGAGCTCCCCGTTGAGTATACATTTGTTCTGTTTGTGAAAGGAAAGCTGAGTGCTGAGTAACATTGTTCCCACAATAGCCCTACTTACCTGAGGCTTCGCTTTCTGAGGCTTTAGTTTTTATTGTGAAAATGGAAAATTGCAGAAATAAATTGCTAGTTTTCAGTTGTGTGCCAGTCTGTATAGCATGATAAAATCTTAACAGAGGCATTGTACCAACTAATGTCATCAAAACAATGGTGGTTCTAATACAATAGTATTTTTAAAGAGACGCAATCATGTATTGTTGTGTTTTAAGTGTTTATTGTACCACTTGGTCATAAGTTATTAATCTGTATGGTACCTAATTTATAAATGTCCATAGGCACCTGAGTAGAAGAAAGCATACTATCTATGGGCTGTGCACAGGGCATACTTTCAGACATCTGCTGGGTTCTTGGAATGTGCCACCCGTAAACAAAGGGAGACCCATGGGATCTATTTTACCTTGTGTTCCCCAAAAAGACTTCAGTCAAAAAGCCCAGTAGAATAAATGTTCACTGTTGTTGAAAAACAGATACTGAGTGCTTTATGCATGCTTTCCTTTTTCTTACTTTCACCTGAATAAAGTAATTTATTGTAAGATTTGGGTTTACCTTTGTTGAACCATATTTAATTACCTCGGAATGGTTCCTTTTTGTCCTGTTTTAAAAACACGAAAGGACCATGCAGCCTCCCTTGGCTGCTTTACAATCTTGAGTTTTTAAGAAGAGCTCCTGAAGCTAATGTTGACCCCCCGTCCTTCCTTCTAGTGTCTCCTGTACAAATGAAATGCTTGTGAAATTTAATGTAACTAAGATGATTCATTATTTTTCTTGGTGTTTCTCATTTCTTAAATGCTTTGTTGTATTTCGAAGGATTATAAGTTTGAGGCCGATGCTTTTTGTGACAGTAACATCTGGAGACTTAACTTGTCTGTAAAATGTGGTCAGTAGTCTTCATCCAGACTGACTGAGGATTAGCGGATGCGCCCCTAACTAAATGCCTAACAGTAACGTTCTCTAACTGTCATTCTTTTTCTCCCCTTTCCTTTTCTATTTATCATATGCTACTGTATTGGATACTTTTTTGTGACAAAAGTTCTGACAAAGAAACTTAACTTTCTTTTGGCTTGTAATTTGAGATTGCAATCTGTCACGTTATAGAGTCCTGGCAGCAGGGATGGACGGCAGCTGTTCACAGTACATCTGCTGTCAGGAAACACAATAAATTCTGCTGCTTAGTCTGGCCTCCTTGTATTACGTATGGGTCCCCAGCCCATGGGTGGTGCTGCCCATGTTCAGGATGGGTCTCCATGCTCAGTTAAACTGTTGAGACACACACAGGTGGTTCTAAATATAGTCACGTTGACAGTGAAGATTAACCGTTACAGTCATGATAATTAGAAACCCTAAACTAAATCTCTAAAATCCTGATAATGTAAATGAGGTGATCTTGATTCCCAGGTGTAAACTGCCTTTTATATCTATTTTATTCATACGCTCATTAGTAATTTATCAGATAGTTAAAACTTCATTTAGTTGTTAAATATTAAACTTTATTTCTTTGTGCATGAATCTTCCCCCCTATTTCAGGCCTCAGCATTAGATTGACTCCTACACTCCTAGCCCCCGGCTGAGCTGTGCATGTTACTGGAAGGCTCTATGCTAGACCTTCCTGCCCTTGGATCTATAACCCCCATGTTCCCAGCCCAGCTTGGATTGCACCTCTGTTCTCAGTAATCTCTTGTTCCTCTTGCTTTCTTTAGCTCTTGTCCACTAGCATCATTTTATATTAATAGTACATGTGATATACTAAGTGTAGATATGATATTATTTTGCATACTATATAATGTATATAAGATGTTTCTAAAACTTGTTTGCTTTTTGGGGGAAAATGTTGATGGCAGTGTCACATGTATCAAAATTTTCCTTCTGCTTCTCCTTTTCTTCTTTTTAAAATTCCAAATAACATTGTGCTTTGCATGTGGAAATGCACGTTAAATAATTTTCTTTGTAGTGTCCAAAATTAACTTGTAGGATAATTAGTACATATCCCACGTAGAATCGCTGTTTAATTGTTCTCTACTATTTCCATCACTGATATTTTAGTCACTGATATTGTGGTGTAAGATAATGAGATTGATGTTTGGTTCCTTCCCAGGGACATTTGCCATTTGCTGTTGTAGGAAGTATGGATGAGATACAAGTTGGAAATAAGATGGTCAAAGCTCGCCAATATCCTTGGGGTATTGTACAAGGTAAATAGATAAACGATGACAGAAAATGTATGTGTTGCTCTGGCATGCTCTGTGCAACTCCATCTCTAGTGCTTGATTAGAACTGAAATCTAAAGTAGTGGCTAAACATGATATGCAAATGAATTACTGTGCAGTATACCATCTTGAAAATATTTATATGTTTTCTCATCACGGTATTGCCAAACTATTTTTTTAATATTTATTTATTATATATACAGTATTCTGTCTGCATGTATGCCTGTAGTCCAGAAGAGAGCACCAGACCTCATTACAGATGGTTGTGAGCCACCATATGGTTGCTGAGAATTGAACTCACGACCTTTGGAAGAGCAGGCAGTGCGCTTAACCGCTGAGCCATCTCTCCAGCCACGCCAAACTATTTTCAAAAAGAACTAGTAAGCCAGTTTTAAAGGGTAAATCCACTTAATCTGGCATTATAGTAAGGAAGATCATCAACTTTTTACTTGTTTTTTGTTTTATTTTGTTTTGAAGTTTTTTTTAAAGATTTATATATTTATTATATATACAGTGTTCTGTCTGCACGTACACCTGCAGGCTAGAAGGAGGCACCAGATCTCATTATGGATGGTTGTGAGCCACCATGTGGGTGCTGGGCATTGAACTTAGGACCTCTGGAAGAGCAGCCAGTGCT
>LOJH01074004.1:0-11435 GCA_001685095.1 Ellobius talpinus
TTCTTTATTAACCAATGAAAGTAAAACATAGACAGATAACCCTCCTCCATCATCCTCATTTCAACCAGCAATGTCTCTTTTGGACTTGTCTGTTGCCCAGGGTTGCCCCTGAACTAATATGAACTTGTTCAGCATACCCATTAGGATGGTGGGCCCCTGGGTTTCAACTGATTTTCCTACCAATGCAAATTTTAACTCTGAAGATGCACACTCTACAGGAAGCCAAACCTCCTCAGGCCCCGTAACTACTGAGGGCAGGCTTCCTCCCTTACCCCCTTTTCCATGTGCAAAGACTCCATCAGGTCCCGAGCCAGGCCCTGCAGCCTGGGCAAGGATAGTCTGCCTTCTGGTAAGATGTGTTTTCATGACTTTGTTAACCGACTGTTTTCTCTTCCTGCTTGAAAGTCCTCGTCCCAACTTACTCTGGATACAAATCTTCACTGGGTAAGTCATTGACACTTGGTCCCCAGTCAGTTTCTTCCCTTTTCATTTGCATAATTGTATAACCGATTCCTTTTTCACTTAGCATGCAGGGTTTTTTGTTTTATTTTTGTTTTTGTTTGTTTGTTTGTTTGTACAGTTTCTGATGTGAGGCCTGTCACGGAAAATTTTCTTCTAGTCTTAACATCTCAGAGAATCTGTCTGATATTTCTAAGCCAACATATCTTCCCCCAAAATTCCTTATCATAGGCATTTCTGGATGAGCTATCAGAAAGGGCAGATGAGTACATCTTTTAATACCACAAGTTATTGATTAACAGAAAAATTATTTGGGATTTTTCAGGAGCTTGACTCAAAAAAACAAAAAAAACAGCAGTTCTTTGAAACACCTAGTTATATAGTTACCCATCCTTTTACTAATTTGGCACCTTATCTTCTTGAAATTCAAAGGATGGTCAAACTGAGAAGTATGTAATTATCCTACAACGTTAATCTTCCCATCTTCTTTAACCTAAGGCTGTCTTTGTCTTAGTGGGGCTACCGCCCCTTCGGGTTCTATAATTCAAGTTAGTAACAGTGGATTCCTAAAGGCTCACTCGTAGAAGATGAAATCCAAACAACTTCAATGCATCTATTTAGTCGTTTTTGAAGACCTGGTGACTTTACCCTTAACTGTTAAAATATCCTGGGTGAATATACTGGTGTCATTGTTCTATGTACATTTATAGAGAGAGGTACAAGGCTAAGATGCCATAAATATCAGCATTTATGATCAAATGAGCTACAGAGATAAGCTAAAATCAGATTTATCTTACCAATAAAATGTGAACATGACAGGTCCCAACAGATGACCATTCCTTGTAAAGAAATTCAGATGTTTGGACATATGAAGAGTCACAAGCCACAGAAATATTTGAAATATGACCATATGATAGAATTTGGAGGAGGAAGGGTATTTGCTGTCTGGGTAGCTTTGTGTTTGTGTGAATAAATGGTAACAAAGATGTAGATGAAGCTTGTTTCTTGGTGTGTTTTAGCAGAAAAGTGTGCTGTAACTATGCCTTTGTCTTAGATCAAGGTGATAATCTTAGATTCTCATTGCTTGCCACTCATTCCCCCTCTGAATCTAGTCAGCAATTTGACACCTCAAATATATGAGCTTAAGAACTCAAGGCAACCGTAAGGTAGTCCAGAATCTTAAGCCTGTAGGCGTGAAGGAGTCTCCTTTGGTGAGTGTAACTGTGCATCTTTTTGTCCCTCTTTTCATCTGTCAGATAAAGATTGGTGGCCTTGTTATGGGAAAGATATGTTTGGCAGCACATATCAACAGCATGTTTTTCAGGCCTGTCTGGATGTTCAGACAGTACTATATTGAGTAGCAGAATTAGTTGAGACACTAACAGAAGCTCAGTTCTTTTCAAATGATTATATCTAAAGAACTGTGCATTGAACCTTTTCACAATCATACAGCCAGCTGTGTTTGGAAAGCATGAGTTTTCCAGTGACTGCTTCTAAGAGGGGAACAATTTAAGTACTGGGTCAAAAACAGGTAGACGTGTTGGAGGGAGGCTGCTTGTTCCTTTCCCGGCCTCCTGGAACCAAAATAATCACACAGAAACTGTATTAATTAAATCACTGCTTAGCCCATTAACTCTAGTTTCTTATTGGCTAACTCTTACATCTTAATTTAACCCATCTCCATTAATCTGTGTATCGCCTCATGATAGTGGCTTACCAGGTAAAGTTCTGGCACCTGTGTGTAGCCGGGCTACATGGCTTTTCTCTTATTCCGCCCTTCTTTCTCCCAGCATTCAGTTTAGTTTTCTCAGCCTACATAAGTTCTGCCCTATCACGGGCTCAAGACAGTTTTCTTTATTCATTAATGGTAANTTGGCTAACTCTTACATCTTAATTTAACCCATCTCCATTAATCTGTGTATCGCCTCATGATAGTGGCTTACCAGGTAAAGTTCTGGCACCTGTGTGTAGCCGGGCTACATGGCTTTTCTCTTATTCCGCCCTTCTTTCTCCCAGCATTCAGTTTAGTTTTCTCAGCCTACATAAGTTCTGCCCTATCACGGGCTCAAGACAGTTTTCTTTATTCATTAATGGTAATCACAGAATACAGAGGGGAATCCCACATAAGATATGGGTTTGAGATATAAAAAGAAGCTGAATTGAGATCACAAGCTGTCTTCTTGCCTGTCTAGTCCCGATGTTTTTGACTGGCCTTTTACCACCTCACCAATCTGCATTCTGTAAACTTCAGCATAGTGTATTTTTGTCTCTTCTTCCACTTCTACCTTTCAGTTTCCCCCACCACCTCTCTCAGACTAATGGGAGAGAAGTAAAACTGGCTCTCTGTGCAGCCTGCACTACTGGAATCCTGACGTTTATGGTAAATATGTTCTACAAAGGACTAATTTCTATCAAGCAAATTGTCAGCCACTTTTGTTAAGTTCATGTTCTGTCTGAATGTCCTTAGTACCAGTGATGCTTAATACCAGTGATGCTTGCTTCTCAGAATAGTTTTTCGGATCCTTGAGCATATAACTGCCGCTAACTATGACCCTCACCATTATGAACATTTAACCTCTTTTTGTATTCATTTCCAGGGCAAGAAAGGTTTGGCAACATGACCCGAGTTTACTACAAGGAAGCTCTTGGAGCGTTTGTCGTCTTTGATCTCTCAAGAAGTTCCACATTTGAGGCAGTCTTAAAATGGAAAAGTGATCTGGATAGTAAAG
This sequence comes from Ellobius talpinus, assembly GCA_001685095.1. NCBI lineage: Eukaryota > Metazoa > Chordata > Mammalia > Rodentia > Cricetidae > Ellobius > Ellobius talpinus. The sequence continues at coordinate 3,189 of LOJH01074004.1, forward strand.
TTCACCTTCCCAATGGCAGCCCCATCCCTGCTGTCCTCCTAGCTAACAAGTGTGACCAGAAGAAGGAGGGCAGCCAGAGTCCTTCCCAAATGGACCAGTTCTGTAAAGACCACGGCTTCACTGGATGGTTTGAAACCTCTGCCAAGGTGAGATAGCTTTCCTGACGGATCTGTTTCTGACACCCTTGTCAGACTAGGCTGGGATATGAAGTATGTAGACAGATTTCTGCAGAGTCTTGTAAGCACAGAATCAGAAAAGCATAGTGTGGATATGTGACAGTCTCCCTCTTGGAAGCAGAAGTACTTTCAAAGTTAACTTGCCGGACCGTGAATAAGCCAGTAGAACTGTCATTCAGGGCAAAAATCGCATGACATTTTCTGTGAGTTTGTATTCTTAACCAAGGTGTTTCTCTCCTGCTACTGGAGTGAATGGGAGATAATGTGTTTTGTCAAAGACAAACACTTTATGACTTTTGAAAAAGATGGAGAACATGAGAAAATGTCTCTAGAAGATGAATGTCATATGGACAACTCATACTGAATAGTCACTAGCAGGTTGGATTGACTGTAAGAGCTTTAAGCAAGAGCAAAATTTACTATGTGCTTTTTCCTGAATAGCTGAGTGGATTATTTTCTCCTACTATTGGAAACTGCATTTTATTTTTCTTTTCTAGAAAATAAAAACAACTAAGATAAATTTTGAAAAGCTTAACCATGTGGCGACTAGAAAACCAAGGTTAAAAAAAATCAGAGGTACATTCACTATACTGGAGAGTTGTAGTCCCTGGCATTGTTAAATAAGACAACTCAATAACCATCAGACTCTCATAAAAAATGATAGCCTTTTTGAGAAATTCTATGATTAGCATTTACTCCCTAATTTGCATACTTTTTATACTGCCCCAGCTTATAATATACATGCTATATATGTATGCATCTCTGTGTGTGCCCACACTGTTTTTCCTCCAAATATCCTTTCTGAGTGATAGCTTCCAGGATTCCTGTCAGGTTGCTTTCAACTCTACTAGGCTCTTACCCTCAAGGTGGGAGATTATGCAATGTCAGTTCTTATCAGAATTATGAAGGCACACGATGAGCCACCGCATCACAGGGCAGCCTCTGAGCATGGAGTGACACTAGAATCACTGGCAGAGGAAAGTCCCTGGAGGCAGAATTGAGTGGTCCCAGCCATACACTGTTTTGATAAATACGGCATCTTATGTTGTCCGTGGTTTCGTGAACAGATAGTTGTGGTGGAAGAAAGATGGGGCCCAGAGGTCCTACAGGAGTTCTTTCGCCTGGTAAGAAGGAGGAAATCACAGAAGAAGGAAAGGCATTTCAGAGAGACTGACTTTCCCAGGACTGTGCCTCTCTCTGCCCTGTGTACATGCTGGACAATTTGCTTTAACTTCCCACGGAAGAGTAGAATGCGTACAACTACATATATACGTTGAGGAATTTCCTATATTGCCCATAAAATTCCATGTAAGATCCAGTTGATCTTCTAGCTAAAATATTATAACTTTATGCAAAAATAAGACTCATAAATGATTGTCATATGACCTATAATTTGACATTGTATAAGTGATTGGCTTTATTGTGTTTTTAAACAAGACATTATGTAGAAGAGGGAGAGAAACATATTATTTATAAATGAACGTTCTCATATAGTTCAATGCTTCCCTTGAATATGCGAGGAAGAACTTCCACCTGATCTCCTGTGTGGCAATTCAGGAGTCTTCTTGAGTCTAGAATCTAAAAAATTACTGTGAAGTTTTACTTTAAAGGTTTGGAAAATTACACAAGGTTTTAAGTATTACATATTACTAATAGATGTACTTCTGGGTGTTGGCAACTAACTTCATATCTGTATTTTGCTTGAATTTTAGTGGTGTGGGTTTTAATAGATACATAGTCAGAAGGTAGTTTTGAGCTCACAAATTTAGTCTTTTCTCCTTTATGGCACATAATGGATTTTGATGCGGAACTTTCCAACTTATTTCACTGCAATATGGGATTTCTGCTCCCACTCAGCTTTGAGTAACCACTGCTAGAGACCTGTGTTGGAAGGAGAATATCCCCAGAGGCTCATATATTGAATACAGATCCATTTGACGGAGCTGTTTGGTGAGGCTTAGGAGGTGTAGAGGAAGTATATCACCAGGAACTAGCCCTGTGATTTCAAACTCTCATATCATTCCTAGTTTTCTCTCTCTGCTTCCTGCTTATGGTTTAAGGTATGATCTCTAAGTATCAGCCTGTTGCTCCAGTCACCATGCCTGCCTGCTTGTTGCCAAGCTTGCCCTGGCCCATGATGGTGACTGTACCTCTGAGCTCCATCTTTCTTCCACCACAACTATCTATTTGTTCACAAAACTAAGGAGAACATAAGATGTTGCGTTTATCAAAACAGTGTATGGCTGGTACCATGCACTCCTGCCTCCAGGACTTTCCTTTGCCAGAGACTCTATCATCATTCAACATATGGTTGCCCTGTGATGTGATCGCTCATCACTTGCTTTCATCATTCTGATGAGAACTTACATTGAATAATCTCCCACCTATGAACCCAAATAAATCCTTGCCTCCATAAGCTTCCTGAGTCATGGTGTTGTGTCAAAACAACAGCAACAACAAAATAACTAATGAAGAATGGGAATGACAAGAACTGAATGACACTTTTGGAAATTCAAAGATTGTTACTTGTGTTATCCTAAATAAGCAGTATCCCTCCCAAATGAACAGGCCTGCCTTCTGAGGAAGTTTGCACAAATAAGGGGGTAGGCAATTTCATAATGTTGGATTTGGTTGGAGACATTAATGTAAATAGTTTCCTATTTATAAATCTATGTGTATATTCATGTGTGCATTTCTTTTCATGAATATTTATAAATATATTTAAAAAGATGTAGGTGAGGTGTGTGTGTGTGTGAGTGTGTGTACACATAAGTGTTCAATAGCTCTCTCAAACAAAAGACTGGAGGCAATGATACCATATAAAAATTGAACTCTCCTAATCTGACATGTGAATACAATTTTTTAAACAAACAGATGGAGATTTCAGGAGAAAGACGTGATTCCATGACTGATGGGAACAGAAAGTGAAGATAAGCTTGAGATAGTCTGTGTTGCCAGCAAGTAAGAAGGCACTCACAAAACAGTGTGGACATCTCATAAAGAGCACAGGCCTTGCTTCTAAAAGTTACAGAACTATACACCAATCACTAAATAAAGAATATTTGCAACGAAATTAATGGGTAAAATTGATAGCATGATGTGTACAAACAAACGATAAAGGCGTTTTTCCTCACGGTAGAGTCTTGACTAGTAAATATAGAAGGTCTGGTGCAAACGAAATGACAGCTTCCAATACTGCAGTGATAACTGCTTTAGAAGAGAACTATCAGATGCTAAAGTCAGGGAGGAAAGGTATGCAAGAAACAGACTGTCTACCTATTTATAGTCACTAAGTCCCAAGGTGGAATTTCAACTTTTCGACAGGAAGCCGGGCAGCAATGACCTTAATCCACGTGTCTCCTGCACTCTGAGGACACGTGATCCCATCTACTTCCCATCAAGAATGCGAAACTTGAAGTTAAACAAAAGGAAATATTAGAAAGAGCCAGACCGAGGGTGATTCTGTGGCCAGTGTTCTCCAAGATGTCACTTGAGGTTACAGAAGTGGTGTAACCATTAAAACCTTTCCCGTGTATCCGTAAATAGCTTCCCACTCGTGCTGGGGCAACAACACTAATTAACTCAGTGAATCACATAAAAAGAAACATGAAAACAGGAGGAGGATTTTTCGGGAAGACCAGGTTCTGGGAAAGAAGGAAAGGAAAAGAGAGATTAATGGAAGTGGAAATAACTGAAATTCATTCTATACATGTTTGAAATTTTCAAAGAATAAATAGCAAATTAATTAAACAAATGCCTTGGACTCTTGGTGCAACAGACACTAACTAGCGTTGGAGAAGAGGTTACCCATATGCTGGTCTGCCTAGCGCCCTCTGGCTTGTCTCCCTAGTCTCCTTAAGGCGGTCCACATTTACTTCCGAGGTCAAGGCTGCCACTGATCTTCCACACTCTATGTTCCTATTACAGGATAATATAAACATCGACGAGGCCACCCGGTTCCTGGTGGAAAAGATCCTTGCGAACCAGCAAAGCTTCCCTAGGGAAGAAAACGCCATGGACAAAATTAAACTAACCGATGAGCCCCTCCCAACGAAGGCCAGGTCCCAGTGCTGCTGATGTGTTTCCGCGTCCTCCGTGCTCTCTCCTGCGTAAGTCTGAGGCTGTTCAGGAGCCATTGACCTGTGAATCCCCTCAGGCATGCTTTATCATTCAGCTGCTCAGGAACCACGCCTGCAATGCTGGAGATCTGCGGAGAACTGTTCCCACTAGAGGCCCCGTGACTTACCAAATGAACCCTAAGCTCTTTTTGTACTGTCAAATGCAGAGTAATGTTTACAGCCTTGGAAACATTCTTCTACAGCAAGTTCAAGTGTTAGCTTTTAGTGTAAGAACTGGAATAGCAGAAAAACGTTCCCACAATGTTCCTGACATTTTGAGTGTCTTTGTTCCTTTGTTCATCCCCACCTAACCACAATGTTTTTTTTCTTATAGGCTGTTACCTACAAACTTAGAGGTCCCGTGCAATTATTTCCTAGTCAAAACTTTGTACTTCGGGGGGGGGGGAATACTTTGCACTTCCTGTAAAATTTTGTCATTAAATACCCTAAGTCCGAGCTGAGCTAGGTGGTGGTGGTACACGCCTTTAATCCCAGCACTTGGGAGGCATAGGAAGGCTGAAGTCTTTGGGTTCCAGGCCAACCTGATGTACAAAGCAAGTTCCAGGACAGCTAGGACTGTTACACAGAGAAACCCTGTCTCGAAAAACAAACAAAAAACGTGTTTCTAGAACTGATAGCTGGGGTATAATGAAGTTGATCTGAAACATCCTAAGATTCCCTTCCTTAATTAATTGAAAGTACTGAGCTGGGGCTGGGGCTCAATGGTAGAGTGCTTACCTAGAATGCTACATGTAGTCCCTAGGTCTGCAGTACTGGGCGGGCTGGAAGGCCCTTGCACCTTACCTGTATTATGGGTGTCTCCCTCTGAATCCTCTCCAGGCGTAAACTATAAATGAACATTCCTTCTCTGCCCTCTATTCCGTTTATAGCCTGGAGCTATTGAAGGCACAGAAATACTAAGTGGAACTTGTCTTTCCAGATCTGTCAGGGTAAAGGTCAGGGAGAGAATTTTTTTTCCCAAAGCTTATGCAATTATATCCAAGTTTCTAGAGTATGAAACCTGAAAGAAAATAAACTATGTATCATTTTGCCTATGGTTTCGGACACCGACTATATAATGCCTAGGACACTTTTGGAAGATGTACAATATTTGTGTTGCACTTAACTCAGAGAAAGGAAAGAATAAATATTTGAACCTAAGCCTGTGTGTTGGATGACTGTAGTTCTAGGCCGGTACTTTCTGGTTTAGAAAATGTTGTGTTTAACTGGAGTTAATCTGTAATACTAGCATGCAGGATACAGAGACAAATGGTTAGAAGTTCAAGGCATATGTTAACTACACAAGAGCCTTTCTCCAAAAAGAATAAAATTTCCTTTAAAAAATTGTTTTCTGTTTAATTTATTTCATGTGTGTGCTTTGGCTGCATTTGCTTGTATGTGTACCATCTCTGTGTGTGTCTGTGCGTGCATGTGTGCGTGCATGCATGCATATGTGTGTGTGTGCGCGTGTGTGTGTGTGTGTGTGTGTGCGTGCGTGCACCTAGTACTTGTGGGGGTTAGAAAAGGACATTGGATTCCTTGGAATGGAGCTATGGATGGTTGTGAACCCCCATATTGATGATGGGAGCCAAACCGACATCCTCTGCAAGAGCAAGAAGTGCTTTTAATCACTGAGCACCTTGATTTTTATTTTTAAGGGGCTTTTCACATTATGCAAAAAAATTAAACTTCTTTAAAGAAATTTAAGAGCCTTAGTGTCATAGCCTAAAGCTAAAACAATGAAATAGTGGACATATCTGTCTCTTGAACCATGTGAACATGCAGCCTAGTATTCTGAGAATAAGAAAAGCATAGAAATGCTATTGGTCTGTCATCTGTGTCCTGAGAATAAAGGAGGCACAGGCTTTCTTTTCACCAAACTTAAGCCTCACCTAAGTGTGGCTATATGCTATATGTTCATGAAAAGAAAGCATGTTAACCATTTGGACATGTATTCATAGATCCAAGTTTTCTGGAATAGGGTACCAGGGCTTGATTGATGTGTATAATATAATCCCTATGATTCGTCATGCATTAAATCTCACTTTCTAAGAAATGCATATCACCCTCATGTAAAATAAAACTTTATTTTCTCTGATATTCCTCAGCCTGTGAAGAATGTATGAGGTATTTCTATCGAACCCCAAATGTAGAAACATCAAGTCAATACTAAACTACCGAAGATGACAACAATCACTTGAAAGTTTTTACATGTGACACAATTTTAATTTTTAAATCTACCACATTTAAGTCCATTACCAATGATCTGAAAATGAGAAGTGTTATATTCCATTTGCTCAACTTTACAGTGTGGGTTAATTCACAGTATTTGTTCAGGACAGTTCCTGACAAAACTGACTGCTGTTATGTCAAATGAGACAGTTTAGACTTTGTACTATGCACATTTCAGGGAAAGAATTGTTCATCTTTTGCCTTAATCTTAAACTCTTTTATGCTTTGTAACTTTAGCATAAAATTTGAGTTGAGGCTAAATTATATAAAAAGGACTAAATGAAAGAAAAGAATTCCTTGTTCCCTCGTTCACTTTAAGAAGCAGTTATACATTTAAAACACACTCTAGCTCAGAACTGGCATAAAGTAACCAATTAAAAGATGTATCTTTCCCCCCCACTGGTCTTAGATATCAAGATGTTGCCAATTTTTCTACCTGCTATGTGTGGGCCCTTAAACTCCATGTTTCTAAAAGCAATTTCTGTGGAACAGTGATTTTCCAAAGTGTAGTTTCATTTTTTTCAATATGTCTACAAAGCACTGAATTCCTTAATGAAATTTCCCAAGTCTCCCTTTAGACTTGTATGAAATACACTCTTATGGAAATCCAATATCTATTTTGAAACCTCCTATGCTAATTAGTATGCTAAATATTACTGAGTTTGAAATCTGTCATTTGCTCCAAACACTATTAAAATATAACACTGTATTTTTGTGTGCAAATTATTGATAGTATAAAGTCTAGGCACTTTAGACAATGAACTAAAAATAAAAATGTGTTTTCACCCACTGAAGTAAATAGGCACTTAAGAGTCTTGCTACCACTGATTAGCCATTTAGTCTACATCATAATTCTCTCTTACTTTCTCCCAAAATTATATAATACTGAAATTAGCTCAAATATGAGAAAAAAATCTAACTACACTTAATGTAGGACTGCTAGGGGGAAATATACTAAGAAAATTCTTAAGCACTTTCAAGTGCTAAGAGCCACGAAAAATGAAAACATACATTTGATTACATAAGAATATAAATAAAGACAAGATAGACAGAATTCTAACAAGCAACAAACAAAATATTTACAACCTATTTGGTTAGGCAGGGAATGAAAGAAGGATAATGACAAGCAATGAAGAAAAATGAACAAAAAATGCAAAACCAGCATGTGTGTACATGCTATGTGAGCGTGTATACTGATAAACCATGTGCATTCGTGCAAAGAATTCAGGAATACATTGGGTGTCCTTCTGCATCATTTTTCTGCCTTAACTCCTTGATGCAGGGTTTCTCACTGAAGCTAAGGCTCTCAGTCGTTTATGGCTATGCCCAGTTTTTGCCTAGGGTTAGATTCCTGGGCCCTGACATTAAGTTTTGGTCTCCACATGGAGAACACACACATGTGTATGTGTACCTGCATGTACATGTGTTCACTTACACATGTAAACACTCATATATCCACACGTGGACATTGCATACACATGCAAAAGTTAATAATCAGGAAGCAAAACAATTTGTTGTAGTGGCATTTCATTTGTATTTTAATAAATAAAGCTTGCCTGAAGATCAGATTGTAAAACAGCCCAACTGTTAAAGCCTTACAGACCAGGCAGTGATAACAAATACCTCTAATCCCAGTTGCCACACTAATTGATATAGAAACAGTGTAGTGCATGCCTTTAATCCCAGTGATGCATACCTTTGATCCCAGCCTTAGAGAGGAT
>LOJH01074058.1:0-11112 GCA_001685095.1 Ellobius talpinus
AAGGCAGTTTCTTTATTAACCAATGAAAGCAACACATAGACAGATGGCCCTCCTACATCAAGGAGGTTTGAAAATGCCAGAGAAAATCACATTATTTATTTACTTAAATTATATGCAGTGCATATAATTCTACACACACACATGCGCACACATATTCACACACACGTGCACAGCCACACTCACACACATGCACACACACAGTTTCAACTGAAATATCACACTTGTGCAGATGACACCTACCCACCCCTCAAAAGCCATAGACTATAACAAAAACCATAAGATGAGGCATGAGAGAGATATCCTGCTTTAAGTTTCTGGTCAGGTGAGGCCAATTGCTCCTGCCCTAGGTGGTCTCTGAGGGACTAAAGGTCAGTCCCTATTCCAGGAGGCACAAGACCTGGAGGATCTGAGCTGGATCTGACCCAAAAGCCTCCTCCTGGGGACTAACTTTATACTATGTCTATGGAAGCTTCCAAGGGAAGGAGGCAACTAATCTTCCTATCCAGATGTGGTGCCTATGAACCACAGTAACAACCAGCATGGCAGGATAAGCCTATGGGTTCAACAGTGGCATTCCTATATTGACAGCAACCAGCAGCTCTCTAATTGTGCTCAAGACCCATTCACCAGGAAAGAGATCTTAATTAGTTCTGAGAAACTAGCTAACCACCGGGGCCTAGTAAAGTCATGGATCTTAGAGGAGACCTTCTTACTGCAACTTGACTAAACCAGTATAATTCTTAACCACACTACAAATATTTATGTTTATGCCCAAAGATAAGGGCAGCACCCTCCTCCTTGAAGAACCTTCTCTTTGCAACAGACCGTGACAAAAAAAAAAAACCAGAACAAAACAAGAAACCATCAGTCAAAATACAGAGCACAAGTGCTCATAGTGTGTCCAGCCCCAATTGATAGATCTACAAAACGACTTCTGGGCTTAAGCTCAGCGAACATAAAGACGCAGACTGTAAGAGTCAGAGGACCAAGGCATCTGTTGTGAGGTTGTATCTCTCAGAATCGGCAGGAGAGCTTTACCCATGAAACCCCAACAATATGGCTGCCTCAAAGAAGCCTCAAAGAAGTACAATACCAATAAACATACTAAACTGGAAGAAGGAAATCTCATGGGGCTCCACCCCAACATTAAAAACAAAACAAACCGAAACAACGATAGGTAATTAGGGAATGCTGAGAGCAGGAGAAATCGTCCTTAGGAACGATCCCCTAATAGACTGTCCAACATCAAATGACAAATGGTTATCCTTAAAATCATATAAATACAAGTAACACTAAAGGGATTGAGCAGGTGGTAGTGTGTGTGCATGTGCGCATGTGTGTGTGTATCTAAAGAAAGAAGCTATGATTTCAAAAGAATGAGGGGAGTACATGAGAGAGGTTAGAGGGAGGAATGGATGGGGGCAATATTGTAATTATATTTTAATTAAAATATTTAATATTTTAGTAATTTTTCAAATTTAAAATAAATTCTATAGATGAGACTGTAAAATGGCTCAACAGGTAGTTGATTTCTACAGTACTCCAGTAGAGGAAGTACACCACAAAAATAGTTAATGATAAGTTATCAAAAATCAGATGCTGCCAATGTAATAAGCCAAACAAACAGAATTATTAAATATAGGCTTAATGAACAGAGCAAAGCAACTCCTGGGCACCCTCAGGAGGGCAGGAGAGGAATCACATGGCAAATATGGCTACCAGGTCTTAAGTAGCCTATAGGCATGATTTTGGATTTAGGAAGGCTTTCTCAGGGGCGGAGTTTGAAGAGGGCAGCTCCAGGGTATGGGCCGCTGCTTGGCACACTGAGGGTGGTGTTTGGAATGGGAGAAGTGAGACCTGAGCCTGGAATGGGGCCCTAAGCTGGAGAACCCAAACAGTTACATTCAAACCAGTTAAGCCCACATTCAATGTAAGGACATTACACTGAACAAAAATTAGATGTAGACCGTTCTTCCCCCATCCCACCCCACCCCAAGAATATTTATGCTTTCACCACACAAGTAAGATTTAGAATTCATTCTTGCCCACTCAGAAATAGTCTTGTATATTGAAAGATTGGAGCTAGGACAGCTGGACATCAATATGAGTTGAGTGCAAGGGACACCCAAATCTAATGTGTGGGGGGTGGGGTGGGGTTGTGGACCTCAGACTGCCCTCCAGGCCCAGGAGGATGACGGGAGTGCAGAGCACAGTCTACCACCTCAGATAAAGTCGTTATTTCTGGAAGGGGACTCCTGGGTTCTTGAGAAAGCTTAGAGGTTGTTTTTCTTTCCCCTCCCCCAGCTTCAGGCTTCCTGCAGCTGAAGTGGGATTAGCTGCTGATTAACCAGCAATTGCTGACTTGGATCAACCCTGTTGAGCACAGTACCTTTCTCCCCATCACATCCCTGGATTCGATTACTCTGGCTGCAACACGCGCTCTGCTTGGCTCTACCAGATGGCCAGCTTGCTCTTCTCTAAAGAGTTGTTCATTAGAGAAGATTAGTGAGGAAAAAAAAGACTTGGTAGGAATTGTATAAATAAATGCATTACTTATTTTGTCTGTGGGCTATTACTTGAAGATCCCACAAGCAAACAGAAAAGCCCAGGAACCCTGTGGAGCCTAAATCCCTGCTATCCCCAGAGCAGGTCAGGCAGGAGCCTGCCAGAGACCTGTATCCCTGTATCATCTGATGCCACATTGCAAGCCTGGCTTATGGTGTGTTACATTCTTAACTTACTTACTGGATGGAGTTGTTTCCGATATTGCATCCATTGCCATTCAAATATTTTGCTTTCAAAAATGTATTATCATTTTCATTTGATTTGTGAGTGTGTGCTTTGCTTATACGCCAAATCATTTTAGTTAGAGACCTCATTTTTTCCCCAGCATGAAACAAATGAAACTGTGTGAAATCCAAAGAAAAAAACAGAGCTCTGACAGAATTCAGATTTGACTCATCTTCTCTGAAGTGTGCCTATGGAATTGCGTGGTGTCTACTTGCAACCCTACTTACAGTTAAAGCAAGCGTAGATGCTTGTCCAGCCTAGAAAGATGGGTTTCCTTTATTTCCCAATAGACCAGATATAATTGTGTTAATTACATTTAATGATCCAGTCATTTCTGTGATCTTGACCGTGTGTAACTCAATATATGAGCATGTTCAAATCAATTCCCATCTTGTAGGAGCAGCAAGTTTGAAGTTGCTTGTATTTCCTTTCTGTAAATAATTTGACTGGTTGTCTTTATCGATTCTGCTTTCAGATATCCTAAGCCTTTCAAAATAAATGAAGGTGAAAGGGTTGGAAATGAGACTAGGGTTGGGAATACCTGGAGGGATGAGCCCCAACTGGAAGTAGAATTGTCCAGAAAGTAGGGCAGGATCTCTGAAGATGAGAAGGGTTGATTCTGTATTCTTTACCTTTCTGTTGCTAGGACAAAACACCACTAGCAAAACAACTCATAGAAGAGAGCATTTACTTGGGCTTATGGCTCCAGAGTGGTAAGAGTCCATGATGGCATTGGCAAGGACAAGTGGCACGGCATGGCACTGTGGCCAGTGACATGCACGGTGGCAGGAGCAAGAAGCTGCGAGCGTGAAACAGAGAGAGCAAGCTGGAAGTGCTGTGGGTTTTTCTCAAAGCCCGTTCCCAGTGAAGTGCTTCCTCCAGCAAGACTGCATCACCCAAACAGCAGTGCCAGCCGGGGACCAAGTGTCCAAATGTCTGAGACTATGGGAGACATTTCTCACTCAAACCTCCACATTCTATTCCTTGGCCCCCTAGGGCTCTTGGCCCAATCATAACGCAAGATGCATTTAGTCCAACTTAAAAGTCCTCAACACAAACTTCACAGCCCCAACACTGCTTAAAAGTTCAAAGTCCAAAGTCCTTCTGAGACACAAGGCAGTCTCTTAATTGTGACCTGTAAAATCTAAAGGTAAATTATATACTTTGAGCATACTATGGTACAGAATATTCATTACCATTCCAAAAGGGGGAAAAGGGGAAGAATGAGAGAATTTGGTCCCAAAGCGGGACCACATCCTGCATCTGCAGCTGGGTCACAACTGGAGACTGAGCTTTCCTCTTCCCAGAATTCTCCTCTTCTCATTGCCCTGCCTCTATTTCCTGCCTGGTTGCCCTGCCTATACTTCCTGCCTGGCTACTGGCCAATCAGCATTTTATTAAAAATAATACAAGTGACAGGATAAATGACCATTGTCCCACAGCAGGTTGCGGTGGCACATACCTTTAATCCCAGTACTCAGAAAGCAGAAGCAAGTGGATCTCTGTGAGTTCAAGGTCAGCCTGGTCTACAGAGCAAGTTCCAGGTCAGCTGGAGCTGTTACACAGAAAAACCCCGTCTCAAAAAACAAACAAACAAAAGCTCTTTTACCAGTTATTTGCCATTTCATAATCTCTCTTTCTCTCTCTCTCTTTCTCTCTCTCTTTCTCTCTCTCTCTCTCTATGTTTATACTGCAGTCACCTTAGGAAGACTTCTAAATTTAACCTTGCAAATAGTTTCTTATTTCATTTATGTTTGTTCTATCTTCTGTTCAAAGTTCTGCTGGTAGGATCAGTAGGCAGCTACTTTTCAGTGTAAGGCTGTGGGATCCCACGTATTCTCACCTGTATGAAAACAACACACCCACACTTCTGTGACAAGGGATCCCCTTACCCTGTGGCCATCACCTTTAGGAGGATAACCAACATGCCAACTCTGCTGTTTCTGGGTGAAATTTCTCTCGAGCGTGAGTTTTTGCTCTCATTCTTCCAGATGCCTTGGTAGCTCTGCCTTCACTCCAACCTGGGGGGCTGGAAACTCATCTCAGTCATTTTTTTCTTAACATTCTGTTCTGCTCTAGGTTTCCATGCTTTTACTGAACATGTCCTCAACCTCACAGTAACTCACAATTGGGATGTTTATGCTATGACATCTTTCTTTCTTTTCTATTGATAACCAAGATCTCTATCAGAGATTATCTCAAAGATTACTTGAATGGAGTCCCCACTGTTAATCCCGAAAAAACCAGAAAATCCACAATCTTGACGGATTTAAGCAAGCTTTTATTAAAATTTTAAATACTGACCAAGATAGAAGTTAGTCAGGACTACCACCTGGAAACTTTCCAGCTTGTGTGGCCTGGTGTCACATGGCAGGGCTCATATGGAAAAAAACCCATAGGCCCCTGTACTTTCCCATAAGGCTTTGTTGCTATTTTCCAAGAACTACAATTCCCAGTATCCCAAGAAGTTACCTGGTCCTTGGGCAGGTGAGGTTTACAGGTTAATTTAGGGTATGAAATAGAACTACAACTCCCAGCATTCCAGGAAGTTACTTAGTCTTTGGGCAGGTAGGGATTACAGGTTAATTTAGGTTTAACTACTTGTTCTTGTCCTCCTTTCCTTCCTCATTTCCTATCTGCTTACATTATTAAGGATGGCACTGTGCCTTAGAACTCTTATATTTCCAGAATTGACAATTCCATGGGATTCAAATCTTGTTTTTTCAAAAGGACAAGAGGTCATTCCCAGCATCCACCATATATCTCTTGTTAGAAATTTGAAACAGAATGGTATGAACTTCAGAAAAAGTGGTGTGCAGATCACTTGCTTTTGTGTCATTAACACTTGAGATTCAGGAGACTTACTTTTTCTCCCTCAATTTCTAATTTGCTTAATTCTGAACTTCCATGCTAGTGGTAGTGAAAGCACGCTCTGTGTGTGTGTGTGTGTAGCACAATGTAGGAAAACATCGTCTCATCTGCTAGTATGTATTTTTCTTTGAAAAATCTTTTAAAAGACATCTTTTTGTTTCACCTCACTATTGTCAAGAGTTTTATATATAGCTGTTGATCAACCTGTCCAGAGAGAATTACAGCCTATGAAGTGTTTACTTATGCAATTATTAAAAACTAAGAAGAAAGAATTTGGTCCACCAAAGACTCTTTTAGAGAAACTGGAGGAGGGATATCTAAAGTTGACATAGTGAGTCTGGGTTATAGTGGGAAACAAATAATTTATTCTAGGGAAAAAATTTCATAGTTTATTTAAGCTCTTTTCTTCAGGGAGAAGATTGTAAGGAGAAGGCTTGTGAAGCTCTTGAGATGTGCTAGACATGTGGCACCTACCCTTTGGATGCAAACACTGAACCTTTGCCCTGCCAGATACATATTTACTTAGTTTAAAAATCATTTTAGTCATTAGTAAAAACCGCCAACAAAAGAGCAGTATCCTTGTCTCAAGCCCCAGGGACAAGAAGCTGTGTGGTGACCTTGTTGCTACAGATCTCATGATCTCTAGTGCAGCTGGACAGGTAAAGTCACTATTTTCTTTCTCTTTTCAGTACCAAATCTTAGGTGCACAGGCCATTTGCTGTGGACCGAGCTGTGTGATGCTGGCTGGATCTGCATTTTCGGTTATCATTCATCCTTTGTTTTCGTGCCATATGGGAGTTATAATTGCACCTCATTGCCAACAGGTGTGACTCTCCTGAGCCTGCACTCCCTGCAAGAAGGAGGGAGTTCCTGGGTGACAGTAGGTATAGTGCGCAGTCTGTTGGGTCACCAGCAGAGAAATCCCCATGAAATTCAGACCACTGCAGTAGTTCAAATTTACAGTCCAAAGCAGAGGACTCAAATGCTATCGTTTTCCTTGCAAGCCACTGCTGCCTGGAAAGAACCTCTGTCCAAAATCAGAAACAGTTTTCACTCATTATCAATAAGATTTCAAAAGCAAAATCAATTCCTGTTTTCATCATCAGTACTGCTTTTCAGGGGTTTGACTGTTCTCTGTTTTTGACATTTTTTTCTTTTAATTTCATCCCCTCCACTTTAAAATCCTTTCCTTTTTCCTTATTCCATGCAATGTTCTCCTCTCTCAGACCGCAATCGTTGGAGCTGAGCTGTAGGCTCAATCTTGGGTCCTTGGTTCATGGTACCCTATATCCATCCTCTCCACATTCTCATCTGGATTGGCATCTCAACTGTAGTATTTATAGACAAACTTTATATACACATAGACAAAATAAGCCCGACAGTGTGCTTTGGCTAAACATGTTGGTGAGAAAGGATCAGCTAGGATCCAGTTTTACAGTGCAGGCAATCCAGATATTAGAAATCAACTATTTGATTCAAGACTGGCTGAGAAGTCGGAGCACTTGCTGCAGAGAAGAGAATGGCTGAGAACCTCAGCATATACTCACGCTTGGGAAGCATGAACACCTTTGGTTAATGAGGCCAATTACAAAACAAGTGAGCGGGGGAGGGAGCAAGCTTCCCCCCTCTCCAGTGTGGCAACTTTCATTTCACTCTAAGGATTAGTTCTACGTGGAAAACCAGGCAAATGATGGAATAGTGGTTTTTGTCTATAATAAAGAGTCACAAAAGGGAAAGAGAAAATTTCTATAGGTAGTCAGGGGTCTTGATCCCAAGTTTAAGAGAGATGCCTCCCACTAATGACTTTCACAGAAGTATTTAAACATGTGAGCCCAAGGTGTTATATTTGGGATAGTTCTCATGGAGATACCAATGCAAATGCACAGGCCTCACTAGCTGGGAAGTTACCTAGGTCTTCTTCTTGCTCTATCCATTCCCTCTAGCTTGTCTTTCCTGTTCTCTCCGAAAATCTGCCAAGATTTTCTTGACAAACCAGAGTGCAATATGAACTCATATGCAGTGACTGCTCTGTTTGCTAGTTGAAACCTGCTAGGATGCTGGTGTGAGTTTTCTTATGCTGACCCACAAAAAGCCTGTTAAAGAGTTTTTTTTTAATGCTATTGATTGCAAAAGTGAGTGGCACTTTCGGCTAGAACGCCTACCTTCTGTCTGCAGGCTTTTGAATTTTCGGAGTTTTAACATTGTAGAACATCTGCCATGGTGACTACTGAAGGCCTTTAGTTTTCAAAGACACTCTTTGTAGTCAGAGACCGTGAGATTCCCAATTCATCTTTACAACCTGTTATTAGAATGACTTTTCTATTGCTGTTTATGGTAAAGCAAACTTACATTGGCTGTCTTATTTGTTAAATAGTCATTTGTGATCTACCCTGGAGACCTAACTACTACTTCAAACACTAGATGAAGAGAAAAAAATTGGCTTAAGTCCAAGGTTATGGATAAAATTTTGGGACCTGAATCCTTTTAAAACTGGGTTGTAGAGGAAGGGAGGAAAAGGAGGGAGAAAGAGTGGAACTCTGTATTCACTCTAAACTGAACACCTAGGGAAGGCAAGTTACGTCAAGAGGAAATGAAATACCTACCCCATGGCAACACATGCTTTGTCAAAGGCTAATAATTTAGTGAAACCTTTAATAAGACACAACAATGTATGTCTGAGTGCTAAATGGGTAGCATCGAGTATACGTGTTATTAAAGGTCAAAACCCATAAAACTTTTCGGTTGAAAGAATATACTCCAGTCTGTTCAGACGTGCCTGTGCTTCACCCCTGGCCAGGCCCTCTCATTAGTGAGGAGGAGCCATATGTGGAAAGTGCATACAGACAAACATCTCTGATTCAAATGATGGAAAGCTTCTGAGGCAGTTCAATAGTGAGTTACAACTCTTGGGTGCTTGTGCTATTAGAGTTTTATATGTTCTTTTTATTACATGCCACAGGCATCAGTTGGAAAGGAGTTTTAGCTACACTCTTCTCAACAATGGTTTTTCTAAGTCATTTGGATCAGAAATGATGGTTTTCAGTCATGACTCACAGTTAGCAAGCACAGGTGTTCAGAGACTTCCTCCCAAGACTTTCCCCCAGGTGTGATTTTTTTCCCTTTTTGCCACTCGCCAAGGGGTCATGACTTATACTTTGAAACAGGTCTATACAACCACAAGTCATCATTATTTTGGATTCTAGAATGGGTGAGCACAGAAAACTTCAGCATGGGTAACATGGACCCCACAATCATCCTTCTCGCGTCCTCTTCATAACTCTCAGAGTCTTTTTAGCTGGTGTGTCCCCATGAAAACAGAGAGAGAGAGAGGGGCCATTCTTACTGTTCCTTTACTCATTCCTTCTACATAGCCAGATTCACCCCTCCTTCCCTTTTCCCATCCTAAGTTAAAAATTGCTACAACCATTAACCTCCTTATTGCTAGATGGTGTGGGACAATGGTCTGTATTCTGTCAATTATATTTTAATAAAATGCTGATTGGCCAGTAGCCAAGCAGGAAGTATAGGTGGGGCAACCAGACAGGAAGTAGAGGTGGGTCAACGAGAACAGGAGAATTCTGGGAAGAAGGAAGTCCTAATCCACAGTTGGGACCCAGCCACAGAAGAAGCAAGATGTAACTGCCTCATCGAATAAGGTACCAAGCCACGTGGCTAACATAGACATGAATAATGGGCTAATAAAAGTTATAAGAATTAATAAGAAGTCTGAGCTACTGGGCCAATCAGTTTATAACTAATGTAGACCTCNCCAGACAGGAAGTAGAGGTGGGTCAACGAGAACAGGAGAATTCTGGGAAGAAGGAAGTCCTAATCCACAGTTGGGACCCAGCCACAGAAGAAGCAAGATGTAACTGCCTCATCGAATAAGGTACCAAGCCACGTGGCTAACATAGACATGAATAATGGGCTAATAAAAGTTATAAGAATTAATAAGAAGTCTGAGCTACTGGGCCAATCAGTTTATAACTAATGTAGACCTCTGTGTGATTTCTTTGGGACTTAAAGACTGCAGGAACCAGGCAGAACAGAAACCACAGACAACAGCTAGGTGCTTTGGGAAAGGTGAAATTGTCCCCAACCTTAGGGATTAGAATCAGGTTGACTTGGCAATCACCTGTAACTGCAGTTCCTGAGGCCAAGGCCAAGATGCTTTTTTCTGACCCCTGCAGGCACCAAGAATGCATGTGATGTAAAGCATGCATTCAGGCAAAACATTCACATGATGCAATAGAAAGAAATGCATCTTTGGAAAAACCCTTCCCATCTTTCTCATTTGACATATTGAATGTGTTTTGCTTGGCATAGCCACATGCTGATGCTCTGATGATGCTGACCAGCCTAGATGTCCTCACTGTAGATCAACTACAGAAGCTTTACCCCCTCATCGGTGTCTCCAGGGTCCGTTGCAAGGGCTTTGAATTGGTTACTGTAAAAGCTACTCAGAAGTGCTGAAAAATGCTTCTGTGGGAGGCCTCTAGTGATTCCTCATGAGAGACATCAAGATGCACTGTGTGACTAAGTCCTTTCTGACTTGGTGACTTCTTGCCTCTGGTGTCGTTGTAAATTTTCATGATGTAATTATGAAGTTTGTAATTAAATTCTTGTGACCTCTTTGGAGTATACTAGGAATAGTTTAATTACTTTTTATGGGTTATTGTTACACTTCCTTGGGGGGGTTGTGTCTTTTGAGTCATTCCGTTCTCCTGAATTGCATGTTGTGATTCCTAAAATAGCAGTTATTCTAGACTTAAACTTCTCTGTCTCTTTGCATTTCTAACTGAGTGCAGAATCCCTTTGAGGAGTGTTGTGCAGGAGGTCCAAGCACTATAAATGCTTTGGAAGCAGATGAAAGCTTGCAGTAAGGCAAGGGAATACATAAGAAAGAAACTCAACACAAGAGACAGTAAAAATAAAAACCACCAGAGCTTTCAAAACTCAAAAAGAAGCCTGCCTCATTAAGGGTCTGAGGAGCACACTATTTTAAGTGGCTGGCGAATCTTCAGTTTCTCAGCTCCCTCACTCATCACTTCTGTCCTCTGGGGGACACATACCTATCAATTTTCTTCTGCTCTTTTATTCTACCTTTCTCCCTGGGCTATGCCGTTAAATTGTTTTCTTGGTGTTAGTCTATCCCCAAATGATTAGAAATGAAGTAGATGGTGCTAGTGTCTGCTTGTACTGCTTCCCAAGCAAGCAATCCATTTCTTGTCAGAATGGAGATCCTATCATGGCATCTTTTCTCTTGTGAGCTGTAAAATCACAGACAGCAAGCAGCCCATGTAATCAGGAGAGGATGAGGAGGGATTCCGAAGAGTCAAGAGTCTATCTTCCTGTGGCCGAGCAAACAGCGGGAGTGTAACCTACAACACAAAATTGTGCCCCCCCAAACCACCACTGTTTTCCTATTTCAGCTATCTGAAGCCTCGTGGT
>LOJH01074070.1:0-10172 GCA_001685095.1 Ellobius talpinus
GTTTAATATTCTAATATGAAGTCTTAGTCTTTAAGTTATATAGGTATTAAGATTAATAGATCAATAGTCATCCATGTTTGTCATACTTATATGTAGACTAATCAGGTTCTTTAGATACATAGAGATTGTATTTTGTCTAGATAGGTAATCTTCAACCACTTTAAAGAGCTGTAGAATATGGCATTAAATAACTTAGGATTCTGTTGAAGTCAAACACGATTGTTCCTGGCAGCACCCATTTATTCTCAAGCGAATGCTGAGCACCTAAGACACTTCACTTGGCAAAACTGGCCTTTGGGCAAGGAACTGCTCATGCTCTGACCACTGACAAAATGCACAATGTCCAGACAGGACAAGCAGGAAACAAGAAAAAAGACTGTCAAATCTTGCCAAGACAGGGTAAGACGGTTTTGAAATTTTTTCCTGCCTCTGAAAATGGTTTGTCGGTTACTGTAGGCCTTAGCCAAAGTTGGTTGTTCCAATGCTGCAAATGAGACTGGATAATTGCCCAGGTAGCCAGTTGTCTCTGTCATTTGTTGCACATTTTGGAAGTTGCTTGATTGCACTTCCTGCTTACCCAAGTAATATTATCTCCCTTCTGGAGTCCTCGTTGGGGTTGAAGACTAGATAGTTTAGTTACTTTCCTTTCATGACTTGGCCAAGTTATTTATTATACAAGACTTATACTCATTAGGATAAGATAATTATTGAAACATTTATTACATGTTTCTTGCTTGATATTGTNTGCACATTTTGGAAGTTGCTTGATTGCACTTCCTGCTTACCCAAGTAATATTATCTCCCTTCTGGAGTCCTCGTTGGGGTTGAAGACTAGATAGTTTAGTTACTTTCCTTTCATGACTTGGCCAAGTTATTTATTATACAAGACTTATACTCATTAGGATAAGATAATTATTGAAACATTTATTACATGTTTCTTGCTTGATATTGTTTATGCTGGTTGTAATTCTATTTTTCATACCTGATATTTGTTCTTATTATATATAACTTTGTATTAGGCTTAGAACTTTCTTATTTAAGGAAAAGAGGGAGGTGCTGTAAGAATTCCTGCTGCCAGTAGCCTTTAAGTTACCTGCCCACTTGAGCGTTGCCTCTTATACTATATATGCTGATGTAAAGCGCGTGTCTGGCCTTTTTTCTGGCTGCAGGATTCAGTTGCTATTCCCCATTCCAGCAGAGGACTGTGATCTGTGAGTCTAACTCTAAATAAATAACCCTCTATTATACTCAATTCTGAGCTAGTGTGTGATTTCATTCAAAGGTCCATCTTCAGGTATGTTAAGCCCCCAACATTGTTCTTTTTACTAAGCATTATTTGGTTCTATATAGTCTTTAGAATTTCTTTTTCTATTTTTTTGAATAATATCTTGTAGATTCTGATTAGGATAGAAAGGAATCTGTTAAATATTTTTGTTAGGATGTTCATTTTCACATTGTTAATCCTACCAACCCATGGGTCTGAAAGATTTTTCTGTCTTCTGGTGTTTACCTCACTCTTGTTCTTCACAGACTTAAAACATTTCTGGCAGAAAGTTTTTTAGCTCCTTGGTTAGTTAAATGGCTAGTTGTTCTCATTGATTTTGAGGCTATTGTGAAAGGAAGTGTTTCTGTGATCTACTTGTCAACACGCTAGCTATTGTCACGTTCTGTGAGAATATTATTGATTTTCATTAGTTAATTTTGTATCTTACCACTTAGCTGAAAGTGATACTTCTATATGCTTTCTGGTAGAGTTTTGTAGATGTATAATATATCATTTTCAAATAGGGAAAATCAAATTGTTTGCCATTTAGTAGTTCTTTTATTTCTTTCCTTGTCTTATTTCTCTAGACAATTCTTTAAGCACTATATTGGAAAGGAATTGGGATAGTGGACACCCCTGTCTTGTTCATTATTTTAATGGATCTCTTAAATTTTTTTTCTATGTAGGATAATGTTGCCTGTATTTGTAAACTACAGCCTTTATCATGGTGAATTATGTTACCCCCAGTAGCACACTTTCCAAGACTTTTGTCATAAAAGAATGTTGGGTAATGTCAAAGGCCTTTTTTTAAACAACCATTGAAATGATCATATGATTTTTCTCTCCATGTCCATGAGTATAGTTCATATAGTTCATATGTTGACTTATATGTGTTGAGTAATCCCCAAATCTCTGGGATAAAGTCAATTTGATTTGAATGATGTAATTTTTCAATGCCTATTAGAGAAGACTAATTTTGCCTTCCTTATTTAAAAAAATAAGAATTTAAAAAACTGTATGTTGTAGGAGGCTGCTTGTTTGTTCCCAGTTGCTCAGGCCTGAAATAACCACACAGGAACCATATTATTTACAATACTGTTTGGACAATAGGTTAAGCATATTTCTGGCTAACTCTTATATCCTAAACTAACCTATCTCCATTAGTCTGTGTATCACCATGTGACTGTGGCTTACCAGGTAAAGTTCTGTCCAGTGTCTGTCTCTGGTGGTGGCTACGTGGTGTCTCTCTGACTCCACCTTCTTTCTCACAGCATTCAGTTTAGTTTTCTTCACCTATTTCTATTGTGCCCTGCATAGGTCCAAGACAGTCCTTTATTAACCAATGGCATTTACAGCACATAGAGGGGTATCCCACATCAAATGTAATCACATCACTTACCCCTTTTCCTTTCTACGTAAAATTCAGTTCTATGCCCCTATCTCTCTAATCAATGTCCTCTTTTTCTTTTATTATTATTGTTATAGGTACATTAAGAAAGAGAAAAGAGATTTTTACAAATGTGGAAATACTACCTGCTGAGTCAGTTTTTGTTGTTTGTGAGTATATGACAGGACAATTTGTATCGGATACCCTGTTAGGAGTCTTATCCCTGGAAAAGGCTAATTCTCCCTCTCTCAGCAGTTCTTTGTCTAGGGCAATGGTTCTCAACCTTCCTAATGCCACAACCCTTTAATTCCTCATGTTGTGATGACCTGCAACCATAAAATTATTTTCATTGTTACTCCATGACTGTAATTTTGCTACTGCTATGAATCATAATGTAAATATCTGATATGCATGATATTTATTAGGAGACTCCTGTGAAAAGAGCATTTGGCCCCCCCAAAGGGGTTGCAACTGTAGGTTGAGACTAGCTGATCTAAGGGTTACTATAGTTAAAATTTTCCCTTCTGCTTTAGCATCTCTATTGATATTGCAATTGTTAAGATCTCATTTAAGCATATATTTCTAGGAGAAACAGTATCAGAGAAGATGTCCTGGTCCTCTGGTTCTTGCTATCTCTCTGCCCCTTTGGCATTTTTTTCCAGAGGTTTAGGTGCAAGAGTTGCATTGCAAATGTATTCACAGTAGATTCACTGCCCAACAAACTTCACAGGCATGATCACTGGCTAAGACTAATGACTGTTTCTCTTACTTGTCAGTTTGCATATTATTTCATGGTACTATGGCAGCTAGATAATATTTTTGATATATTCCTGTATTCATTTTGCTAGTATTTTATTTGGAATTTTATTTTTATTTTTGGTTTTCGGAGACAGGGATTCACTGTAACTTTGGAGCCTGTCCTGGAATTAGCTCTTGTAGACCAGGCTGGCCTCAAACTCATAGAGATCTGCCTTCCTCTGCCTCCTGGGTGTTGGGATTAAAGGTGTGTGCCATCACTGCCTGGCTTTATTTAGAATTTTGCATCTATGCTTTTTAAATATATCAGCCTATAGTATTCTCTTTTGTGTTTGTCTTTACCTGGCTTGTGCATTCAGATTAATACTGGCTTTGAAGAATGCATAGGGAAGTGCACATCCCATTTCTGCTTTTATTAGAATAATTTAAGAAGAATTTGTTGTAGTGCTTTAAAAGTTTGGTAGAATTCTCTTGTGAATCCTAGATGAATGTCTTGTACTGAATAGCCTGTACTCCAGAAGATTGTCAGTATTGTTTCAAAATTTTTATTTGATTTGGGTCTGTTTAATTTAATGATCTCTTCTTGCTTTAGTATTAGTAGTGGATGAAGTTAGGATTTTTTCCTTTTCTTTAACATTTTCTAACTTAATAATAGATAGTATAGAATTCTTAAGTATTTTCTTATCATGTTCCAGTTTTCTTTAACATCTGTCATAATGTTTCCCTGTGGAGCCAGCCAGAGCCTAGAAGACAAGCTGTGTATGCCGCATAGGGTGGAACTGTAAAAAAAAAAGTGACCCAAGACATTGGAGAAGTCCAGAAGATTGTGAGTAGATCTCAGATACTGGATGGTTTGAATTTAGTTTTGCTTTGATTTGAATGTGATTGTGCCTGGATTTTTTCCATCATGAATTAATAAAGTATTTTTAAAGGAGCCCATAGATGAAAGACTTGAACTTTTAAAAGTGATTGAATATTTTAAAGGGATTGAAATTTTAATGTGTTTGAATTTGTAAAAACATGAAACTTTTAAAAGTATTTATGATTTTGATGTGAGATCTTGGGGATGAATAAGGAAGGGTTGTGGCTTAATAGTGATGTGTTTGTATGTCAAGCTGACAAGGAATCAGTTGTACTGGCTGGTTTTGTGTGTCAACTTCACACAAGATAGAGTCATTTGAGAGGAAGGAGTTTCAGTTGAGGAAATACCTCCATGAGATCCAGCTGTAAAAAATTTTCTCAATTTGTAATCAATGGAGGAGAGCCCAGCCCATTGTTGGTGGTGCTATTCCTGGGGCTGATGGTCCTGGGTTCTATAAGAAAGCAGGCTGAGCAAGCCAAGGGAAGCAAGCCAGTAAGCAGCACTCTTCCCTGGCCTGTGCATCAGCTCCTGCCTTTAGGATCCTGCTCTGTTTGAGTTCCTGACTTACTTCAGTGATGACCAGCAATGTGGAGGTGTAAGCTGAATTAACCGTTTTCTCCCTGATTTGCTTTTTGGTCATGGTGTTTGCTCTCAGCAATAGAAATCCTAAGGCATATTTTAAGGGAACATTTTCAAAGCGAGTTTCATTGTAATACTGTTCTTTTAACATTGTCAGTGTGTCCCTGAGAGAGTGGACTATTATGGAGTTACTAATGTGTTTCTAGAGATGAAAAGTGGCTACTTTTATGATTATTATTCTTTGTTAATGTTGAACAGGTCCAAAATTTTTGCTCAAGGTTAGAACCATTGACTTTAGGAACATCAAAAAGTGTACTACATGAGCCTATGGTCAAATTATTCATGGGATATACTACTTAGGTAGTTTGTTAAAACATTGCCAAAGTGAAAGGCCAGTTGGCCAATTTCTTGAGACTTAAAGGAAGATAATTAAAACAAAGTCACTCTCATTTGTTTACTTTTGTCCATGGATGCCCTACATTAGTAATATTGGATAGCTGTGACAGAATACATACCTCACAGGAAGAAATATTTGTCTATTACTAAACCCTATGAAGGAAAAGTATTCTCTATGTACACAGATGGATCTTTCAAATTAGAAAATAATCCCAAAATATCTTTAAGATACCAGGCCACACACCAAATATCTACTATTTTCCTCTTTTATAGGGCCTTCAAAGACAAAGTCTATCTATTGCCATTTATAGGCATGGATAACAGGGTCAGTAACATGTAGGCTATAAACAAATGTACCCAAAGAATAAAAAGGCAAAAGTAGAGAATTAATTATATACACCATGATATAGTAATTACAGGCAAGATTTTAAAGGAGAGTCTTTGCACCTGAGAGGGGTGAGTCAAAGTCCTCAGCATCTGTGGTGGGTTTATGTGGTATTATTTTATGAGTTCTTCCTGCAGATCCATATCTAAATATACAGGCTGACTTCTTGCTATATTGTTAGTAAAACTACAGCATCTCAACATTAAACAATACAATTCTCCTTAAAGGGAATAAAAAATAGTATATTATGGGGGCAATTATTATTGAACATGATCAGGGAACATAGATTCAGATTACCTGATGATTAAGTACTCAAATATATAAGTTTATGAGGGTCATTCTTATTGAAACCATTATACCTACCAACATTAAATGAGTGCTGAGTTTCCCTGAATCCCCTTAAGGATTTGATGTTGGTTGTTTTGTTAATATTTGCCATTCTGTCTGTGGTAAAATGCTATATGAAAGTTGTTCTAATTTTTATTTTTCTAATTCCTAGGGATGATGAATATTTTGTGAGATAATTCTTAGCCAATGTTTTTCTTCTTTTGAGAATGCTATGTTCAGGTGCAAGGCCCATTAGAAAAGTAATGAATCATTTGTTCTTTTAATTTTTTTAAATTTGTTTATTTATTATGTATATAGTATTCTGCCTGAATATATGCCTGCAGGACAGAAGAGGGCACCAGATCCCACTATAGATGGTTGTGAGTCACCATGTGGTTGCTGGGAAGTGAACTTAGGACCTCTGGAAGAGCAGCCTGAGCTCTTCACATCTGAGCCATCTCTCCATACCTGTTCCTTGCTTTTATTGCTTTGGTGTTTTAGTTGTTTATATATTCTAGATATACATCCTCTGTCAGTATCTAGTGTCATAAGCCACCTTTTTGGGGGTGACTTCTGCCATGGTTCAGCCATGACGGGTTTGTACATTCCAGGGTAGAGACATGTAGATTAGAAATGTTAGGTAGGAGGAATGGAGATATGAAAAAAATACAGAGACACAGGATAGCACCAGGAGGGCAACTCAGTGAATACTGAATACTGTATTGGCCTAGGTTTACTTTTCATATACGTTTATTTTTATATGCTTTTATATTCCAATACAAAGGTGGGGGAAGAAGCCAAAAGACTGCTTTACCATGACACAAAGGACACCCAGGACAGTCACCTGCTTCAATACTTGAGACTCCAACCCATTATTTCTTGAGTCTTGAGCAGGATATGCAGTGAACACACCCTAGATCAAGTATCATGTAGGGAGTCACTCCCAATGTCAAACTTCCTATTTTAAATGAAGGAGAATGAAATATGCTTGAATTGTCTGGCCTTTGGTCATGATGGAGTAGAGCCACCTCTATGGATCATCTTAATGTCCAAAACACCAAATCCACACCCTAGGTGAGAGTGTGGAGCCCTACCTGTTGTCAACAACTTTGAAAGAGAAAAAATAAGCTCAAACTCTCTGACCTCCAGTTAAGGTGGAACAGGTTCACATTTGTGATCCCTCACAATCTAACTAGTAAAGATTGTCTCTCATTTGTTGGCTTCCTCTTCACCCCATTGTTTCTTTTGCTGTATAGAATTTTTTTTGTTTCATTGAGTCCCATTTGTCAATTCTTAGTCTTGATTCTTGGTAAATGGTGTCCTGTGCAGAACTTTCTTATACATATATCATGTGGGGGTGCTACCTATGCTGTCTTCTAGCAGCTTGAATGATTTGGGTTTCAGGATTTCTCTGTAGCTTTAGAGCCTGTCCTGGAACTAGCTCTTGTAAACTAGGCTGGCCTCGATCTCACAGAGATCTGCCTGCCTCTGCCTCCTGAGTGCTGGAATAAAAGGTGTGCACCACCGCTGCCCAGCTCATGTTTAGTTTTTTGACCCATTGAAAGCTAGTTTTTGTGTAAGGTGAAAGATAAAGATCTAATTTTACTTTTCTGTGTGTGGATGTCCAGTTTTCGGAGGAAATTTGTTGTAGATGCTTTCATTTTTTCCAGCTTATGTTTTTGGTGTCATTGTCAAATATTAAGTGGATTTAGTTTCCTTTACCTATGCTTGGTTCTTCAAATTTGTTCAGTTGGACTATATATATATTTTGTGCCAGTACCATATTGTTTTTATTACTATGGTTCTGTCATATATCTTAAGATCTGGAATAGTAGTTCCTCAACATTGTTCTTTTTGTTCAGGATTACTTTGGTTATCTGGGGTCTTTTGTGGTTTCATATGAATTTTAGGACACTTTTTTTCTATTTCTGTGAATAAGGAAAAGAGACTTTTCATTGGGATTGTGTTGAATCTGTACATACCTATTGGTAGAATGATCATTTTCACAATGTTAATTCTACTAATCTCTACAACTAGGATATCTTTCCTTTTTCTAGTGTTTTTCTCTCTTTCTTCAGAAATTTAAATTTTTCATTATCACAGTATTATATTCCTGTGGTTAGGTTTAGTCCTAGATACTGTATTTTCTTTGAGGTTATTTTATAATGGTTTTGTACTCATGATCTTCTGTGTATCTTTGCTGTCATTGTATGGGGAAAGCTACTGATTTAAAACTTTATTCTGTATCCTGCTACATGCTGCTTTTATTTCAAGGAATTTTCTGTAAGAATTTTGGAGATTTCTATTGTATATGATTCATGAAATCTGCAAATAGGGATCGTTTGACTGCTCATTTTGTTATTTGTATCCCTCTTATTTAATTCTTTTGCCTTATTTTTCCAGTCAGTATTTTGAGAAAATTATTGAAAAGGAGTAGGGATAGTGGACATCCATGTCTCATTCCTTACTTCAGTAGGGTTGTTTCTAGCTTTTATCCATTTAGGATGATGTTGGCTATGGATTTCCAATATATAGCTTTCATTATGTTGAGGGATGTTCTCTCTACCTCTAGATTTATAGGATATTCATCATGAAGAAATGTTGGTTGCACTTTGTCAAAGTTTGTAGCGGTATTACATTTTTATTTTAATAAATAAAGATTGCCTGAAGATCAGTAGTAAAACAGCCCCACTGGTAAGCAGTGCTAACATACACCTTCAATCCAAGTAGCCACATAGTTGTCATAGAGACCGGATGGTACATACCTTTAATCTCAGTGGTGTATACCTTTAATCCCAGAACTAGAGCAGATTATAAAATGGGAGGAAACAGTTCTCAGACACAATCTCATTCTGAGATTGCTGGAGGCAAGATCACCATTTTCAGACTGAGGTCTAGGTAAGAGCCAGTGACTGGGTGTTTTGCTTTTTGGATCTTCAGGTTGAATTCCAATTTCTCTCTCTGAGTTTTTATTAATTGTCCATCAAGTCTTTTTATTTATATAGGAAATGTCCATGTGTTTTTAAATCTTCAGGTACATATATTTTGTTTCTTACATTTATTAACTTGTATATGTTGAACCAGGATAAAGTCACCTTTGTTATGGTATATAGGCTTTTGATGTGTGTGTATATTCTGTTTGCAACTATTTTATTGGGTATTTCTTAGTCTATGTTCATTAGCAGTATTGGTTCATAGTGTGTGTGTGTGTGTGTGTGTGCATGTGTTGGGTATTAGGTATTAGAGTAATAATAGCTTTAGTTCTTCTGTTTCTAGTTTTTGAAAGTTTAAAAAAGTTTGGCTGTAGAGCTTCTTTGAAAGTCTGGTACAATTCTGTTGTGAAGCCATGTGTCCCTGGATTTATTTAAGCTGCAATGCTTTTTTAATTATTTTTCAATCTCCTCTTTTATTATATCTCTGTTAAGATTGTTTCTTCTTGGCTTAATTTTGGTGCTCTGACTGAACCTAGAAATTTATCCATTTCTTTTAGGTTTTTATGTTTAACAGAATATAAGTTTTTCCCTTAGACCAGGCAGCAATGACAAACACCTTTAATCCCAGTAGCCACAATAACATACACCAGTAACCACACTAGCTTGACATAGAAACCAGGCAGTAGTGGTGCACACCCTTGATCCCAGAACTAGAAAGGATAATAAGATGGGAGGAGATAGCTCTCAGTCACAGGATCATTGTGAGGTTTCCTGGAGCCAGGATCACTATTTTTGGACTGAGTGTAGCAAGGAGACTGCTTGTTCCTTTGGCTGCCTAGTCCTGAAATAATCCCACAGAAACTGTATTAATTAAGTCACTGCTTGACCCATAATCTCTAGATTCTTATATTGGCTAACTCTTACATATTAATTTAACTCATTTCTAGTAATCTTTGTATTGCCACATGGCTGTGGCTTACTGGCAAAGTTTTGGCATGTCTGACTCTGGCAGTGGCTTCATGGCAGCTCCCTGACTCCACCCTTCTTTCTCCCAGCATTCAGCCTATCTTTCCCTGCCTACTTAATTTCTGCCTTGCTATAGGTCCAAAGCAGTTTCTTTATTCATTAATGGTAATCACAGCACACAGAGGGGACTCCCACATCACCTCCCCTCTTCTGTTTAAATAAAAGGAAGGCTCTAACTTTAACATAGTAAAATTACATATAATAAACAGGTATCAAACAAGAATTACAGTTACAATATTTATATGTACTTTATCTTT
>LOJH01074098.1:316-11398 GCA_001685095.1 Ellobius talpinus
CCTTGCTCAGCCTAGATATAGTAGGGAGTGTTTTGGTCCTTTCTCAAAGCAATGTAACTTCCCATGGGAAGCCTTACCCTCTCTGAGAAGTGGATGGGTGGAGGGATGACGGTAAGGTGGAGGGGAAGAAGTGGGAACTGGGATTTGTATAAAAAATGAGAAAAGTTAGTTTTTTACATAGTTAATTAATTAAAAAAAATAAAGTGACCAAATAGCAAAACAACCCAAACCATACAGCAACAAAAGAAAAAGTTGAAAAATAATGGAATAATTTGTCAAGTGAGAGGAAGATGTAAATTCCTGTCCCTGGATCCTGCACATACAACAATAGGCTAGAGACATAGAGAAGGCAACATGTTTCTGTTGTCTCCAGCTAAACTGGGAATAATGCTGCCATGTGTGGCCCAGCCCTGCATGGGTAAACTGCAGTAGGAAAAGGACATGCTCAATGGCGAATCTTAGCACAAAAATTAGGGGACAGAATCAATAAGAGGTGGTTAAGGATTTAGGGGAGGACTAGTAAGTTGAAGAGAGCCAACTAACATAGGAAAAATTGTGCCAAAGCGCTGGGGACATCCCTCTCAATAGCAGACCATGGGGCAAGGGGATCATGTCACTTGACAAGGGGCTGCTCAGCTTCATAATTTCTCACTTTTTTCTTGGCTACTGAAGAGGTTACAAGGGAATATTCTGAATCATGTGAAATATTCAGCATATGTTAAAACTTGGAGGAATCTTAGTGGCTGTGCTGGATAGTTTCATGGCAAGTTGACACAGGCTGAAGCCATCTGAGAGGAAGGAGCCTCAACTGAAAAAAAATGCCTTCATGAAACAGGCCGTAGAGCTTTTTCTTAACTAGCGATTGATGGGGGAGGGCCCAGCACATTGTGCGTGGTCCCAGCCTTGGGCTGTTGGATTTGAGTTCCATAAGAAAGCAGGCTGATCAAACCAGGTGGAGCAAGCCAGTAAGCAGCACCCCTCCATGGCCTCTGCATCAGCTCCTGCCGCCAGGATCCTGCCCTGTTTGAGTTCCTGTGATAAGGAGTAAGCAAAATAAACCCTTTCCTCCCCAAGCTGATTTAGGTCATGGTGTTTTCATCATAGCAAAAGTAACCCTAACCAAGACAATGGGTATTTGGTTCTGTTGTTTTTGTTCTGGGTGACTTTGCAGTTCTCAATAGATGATCATTTTCTTGTCTTCAGAGGTTCTTGGCTTGGTTTTTGTCAATTGTGAATTTTGCATGCTTATTCTGACTTTCTCCTCCCCTTTTCTTTTTCTGTGGTACTCAGATTAAACTTAGGGCCTCATGCATGCCCAACAGGTACTCTACCACAGAGCTGGATTTCCAGCTCACGCTTTATTTTTTAAGACAGAGTGCCACTAAGTTGTCTAGACTGACCTTGAACTACCTACATGAGCCGTATAAGCCTTAAACCAGTCATATTTCTGCCTCAGTCTCTACTAAGTGCTAGGAAATCAAAAACATATGTGCCCCTAGGCCCAGGTTCTACTGGCTTCTCTGAAAACTGTATTTTCTCAGAGCTATCTGCCAGCCCCAAGCTCCTGGAATTGTCCAAAATTTCTTACTTGGTAGTCATTGTGGGTAAATGCTATAACTTCCCAAACTTTTCAAATCCCCTAATTATTGCAAAAGAACTTGGCTTTGCATTCTCACAAGAAATGAATGATAGTTCCTGTGGTTTCAAATCCTTATGGGTATTTGATATGCAAAGAAACTGAGAAACTATGTAAGTACGTAGAAAGATAGCTTCACTCCTGTGTTACTATTCAAATTTTGCTTCCTGACCCATGTCTCCTCTGCTATGTGAAGACCACCATGTAATTCCTCTGAATTTATGAGCCAAAATAAATCCTTCCACCAGTAACTTGCTTTTGTGGGCATTTTGTTACAATGATGAGAAAAGCAACTAATATAGTTAGTTACCAGGAGCTGCTATTGGAAGGTGGTTGTGGCTGGTGTGATATTGCTGAAGAGCTTCAAGATTTTGGTTAAGTAGGAATATCTTGAAGAGCTGACCATAGTTACTTATTGTTGCTATTATTTCAATCAAGGTGTTTCATTAAGATTCACATATTAAAGGCCTGGTTTCTAGCCTGGTATTATTTGGAGGCAGTAGAAGGTAGGACCTGGGGGAAGGAACTTAGATCTTCGGGGGTATACTTTTGAAGTGGATTGTGGGATTCCAGCCTCTTCTTGTATTTCTTCATTTTCTGGATGCTATGATGTAGTGTTTTCTATCACTGTGAGCCCCAATCATGATGTGCTGCCTCATTATAGGCCTAAAGCATCAAACCAGGTGGACCATGGTCTGAAGTTGTGAGCTAGAATAGGCGTCTTCTCCTTTAGGGTGACTTTATCAAGTATTTTGCCACAGTGATCAAAGACTAACAACACTGTAGTTATTTAAAACATCTAGTTGAAGGTGTAGCTTAATGGTAGAGTGCTTTGCTAGTGTGTTAGTTCCATGACTAGCACCATTTGTGCTAGTTGCAAAATGGTCTCCTCTCAATAAAAAGTAACTATGTGAGGTGATGCATATATTAATTGGTTGGTCTTAATCATCCCATAATATAATTATACATTAAACCATTATGTTATATAGGCTATATATGCCCAACTTTAAATAACAATGAAGCAAATAAAATACAATTTTAGAAAAGGGGGATAATCACCAAAGAAGTTGAAGAAAGGTGATGAGAAGAGGAAGAAGGGAAAAGATGACCCCTTAAACAAGGGGCAAAGATGAACAAAGGCCAGGTTTTCTCAAAGCAGCCATCATCCAGTGCTGTGAAGCAGACAAATAACAAATGCTCTTTGGGACTTGAGTGTGTGACATGGTGAAAATCTTTAGAAAGAAAAATCTGTCAACCTAGACAAGACATAAACATGAGTCTGTGGAAACTGGAGTACTCTTCCAACCGCTTGCTTTCAACCTTCAAGTCTGCTTGTTGTTTGTTGGTTTGCGGTGGGTTTTGTTTTGTTTACTTTGTTCTTTGGTTTGATTTGGTTTGGTTTGAGAAGGTTCACACTGGTCAGACTGGCCTAGAATTCACTAAGTATTCCAGGCTAGTGGTAATTCCAGACTCCCGATCATCTTCATGCCTCGGCCTCCAGAGTGCTAGGATTATAGGTGCGAGCTCTGCTCTGTAAAGCAAGTTTGCTTCAAGCGGCTGATTCCTTGAGTGCTCCAATTGGAACTCAAAGCAGGTGCTCAGTGAATTTCCAGAAAGCAATCCCTTCCAGAACGGATGCTGCAGGTTTGGAACAGGAGCTCAGAATATTCCCTTGACCTTTGGCCCCAAAGACCTGCCAGTGCCCCTGGAGAAGTGTGTGTGTTAAAGAGCCTCCTCAGGCCCCTCACTCAGCATCAAAAAAGCATCCTCTTGGCCTAGAAGGTGCAGTTCTGTAGGCTGAGCAGTCAGCTGTGCTTTGAGGTACACGCCATCTTGATTTATGGATGTTCTGTGGAAGGACAGTTGGTCATGCTTGATTTCACACATGCTTGATCTCCCTCCAGAGTTGAGGTATATGTATGAAGGAGCTTCTATAGAAACTTAATTCCAGAGAAGATAACCACACGTCAGTACAAATGCCAGGCATGAACAAAGGCAAATATTCTGAAAGGAGAGTGGACATGGAGTGCAGAGGACAGGTTTGCTCGGGTTTATCCTTCTGCTCCCCTTCTTCAGAAGAGAAGCTAGTAAATTCCAGTAGAATTGTGAAGTTTGGGTTACTCCAGCTGGTGGTACAAATGAACCTAGAGAGATGTGTTCCGGAAAGAAGCAAGGTCCAGTGAGGGAGAACTGTGAGGAGGTTGACCCCAATGCAGTCTGGTTCCTAGGCTGACTACAAACCAGGTTTCTATATTGGGGAAGTAGCCCCTGTCATGAGTTGACAGGTCATGAGTTGTGATGTCACACTGACAACACTAGTCAGATTTTCTCAGAGAGGCAGGACCAAAAAATATCCATGATGGTTAAACTGTAATGTCAATTTGACTCGACTTAGAAACACACAAGAGAAACATCTTTGGACATGTTTTTGAGAGCATTTCTGAGGACGTTTAACTGGGGAAGGAAGACATACCCAAATTGGTTTGGCACTCCGCTATGGGCTTCAATTGCAGATTGAATAAGCAATGAGAAAGCAAGCTTAGCTCCAGCAGTTAGCTCACTATGCTTTCTGGCTGTTGATGCAAAGTGACCAGCCACCTCATACATTGGCCATTGTCTTAGCCAGGGTTTTATTGCTGTGATGAGACACCATTACCATAGCAACTCATAAATGAAAACATTTCATTGGGGCTGGCTTACACCTTCAGAGGTTTTATCCATTGTCATCATGGCAGGAAGCATGGCAGCATGCAGGCAGGGATGGTGCTGGAGAGGGAGCTCAGGCAAGAGCAAGAGAGAATGAGGCTTGCCTGGCTTGAGTATCTGAAACCTCAAAGCCTACTGATATATCTCCTCCAACAAGGCCACACCTCCTAATAGTGCCACTCCCTATGGGCCTATGAGGAGCATTTTCATTCAAAGTACCACTGTCACCACACCTCCCCTGTCATGATGGATTAGAACCCTGTATAGTGGGCCAAAAATAAACCCTTCCTGAAGTTGCTTTTGCCAAAAATTTTGTCACAGCAATAAGAAAAGTAGCTACTACAATATCAGGGAGATGTAGAGTAATGGGCCCATGTGACCAAATTGTTTGACAGGCCCTATGAGACTCCATCTGCAAGCCAGAGATCCAGAGAAGCTGATAGCATGCCTTAGTCCATCCCATAAAACCTCAGCACCAGGGAAAGTGACAGGGCAACCTCTACCTGAGTTTCAAAAACCTGAAAACTCTCAAGGAGTCACTAGTGCAAGTTTCAGAGTCAGAGACTGAAGAATTCCGAGTCCTGATGTCCACAGATAGGAAGACTCGTATTAGAAACAAAAAAAACAATCTCTCTGT
This sequence comes from Ellobius talpinus, assembly GCA_001685095.1. Lineage (NCBI taxonomy): Eukaryota > Metazoa > Chordata > Mammalia > Rodentia > Cricetidae > Ellobius > Ellobius talpinus. The sequence goes on from LOJH01074098.1 coordinate 5,296, forward strand.
TGCACAAAGGAACAAATGAACAAAGCAAAAGCAGCTAAATAGCTCAGCAAGGCCTTTTTTTTCCAGACTGGCAGCTCCAAGACATAAAGTGAGCTAGCAAGCATACTAGGAGGACAGGCAGAACACCGAGATGACTGTGCCTTTTCCCTATTGGCTAAGGTGGGGCCTCACCATCTTTCAAGATTGGCTAGTTTTAAAAGAATCAGCACAAAGGAAAGAAGGAAGGTGGGAAGGGGTCACTTAGTTCCCAGAATGCAGTAAGAGCTCTGTGTAAACAAAGGTTTTACAAGGTACAGGAGTGTGAAATATTTGCATAAAGGTTTTGCAACATAGGGGGAGATAAAATGATTTGCATAAAGTATTATGGGGGGTTAATACTTAATTATCATACTTTAGCAGGTCTCCCTATGTGAGGGAGTCAAAAACAGAAAGGACAAAACAAAGACAGACAAGGCTTTCACACATTAACCACTGGTCCCAACTCACACACCAAGTTTCTCTGAAAATACCCTCATATATGCACATTTACAAAACCCCACATTTTACTAGTTAGCTAAACATCTCTAGCTATACCCAGGCTGATCTTGAACTTGTTATCCTACTGTATTGGCATTCTGAGTAGCTGGGGTTAAAGACCTATGCCTGTAGGCTAGGCACAATCTAGGCATCTCTCAGTTAGGCTGATAACCAACATTTATCATACTGAGCAGAAAGAAAAGGTCTCTTCCGAAAGTCAAAGTGAGAAATCATAGACTATACCTGGTAATGTTCTTCTCCCACCAGCCCAAACTGACAGCTTCATTGCTTTGTCTTTGGACTATCTAGAAAAATAGCTATACTTCGGGACCTCAAGGAGTTCCGACTACGCAGAGATCTCCTTCTGGGATACTGCAGAGAAAAGGCTACAGAAGAGCAACACTCTCAATTTTAGAATTGCAGACTTCCTTAGACATGTCATGGGGCCTGAGAGCCTGGGCCCAAACCACTCTTTTATGAATATTGTCAATAGTGTGAGAGTTTCACTCCGGCATCCCACTCAGTTCCATTTGGCGTCAACCTCCCAGAAGACAATCTTCCTTCTCTGAGTCCCTGTGACTGTTTCTCCACAGCTGCCTTGAGAGGCAGTTCAGTCCCCAGTAGCAGTTCTCAAGAGAGTCATCCTCCCCTTCCTTGAACCTTGTGGGGAAACATTCGGCAGACTCCACCGGGCTGTTTTCCACCCTTTTTAGCTGTTGTGACAAAATCCCACAGACTTAGCTATATCCTACTTTGCTTCTCTGTTGCTGTGGTAAAATACTCACCAAAGCACGTGAAGAGAGAGTTTATTTGGCTTATAATCCATCGCTGAGGGAAGCCAAGACAAAAACTCAAGCATGAACCTAGAAGCACGAACTGAAACAAAGGCCATGGAAGGAGTGCTGCCTACTAGCTTGTTCCCCATGGCTTGCTCAGCCTGCTTTCTTATAGCACTGAGGACTATCTGTCCAGGTCTGGCATCACTCACAGTGGGCTAGGGCCTCCACACAGATTATTAACAAAGAAAATGCCCCCACAGACATGTCCCTAAACCAATCTGATGAAGACATTTTCTCAGGTGAGGTTCCCTCTTCTCAGATGACCAGAGCTTAGGTCAAGCTAACAAAAACCTAAACAGCACACTAGGTAATTTGTAAAGATAAGACATTTGTTTAGCCCATGCTTCTGGAAGTCAGAAAGTAGCCAGAATTACAGACCTGTGCCACCAGTCCGGGCCTATTTTTAATGACAGTATTTCACTGTGTAGCCCAGGCTGGCCTATAACTCACTAAATAGCCCAGGGAGATCTCAAATTTACAGTGATCTTCCAACTGCATCTTGAGTTCTGGGGTTACAAGCATCTGCCAAATGGCTTGGCATTGGTTCACAGTGCCCCATAGATTCCTTATGGCCAAGAGGGAATTCGGCCACAAAGAGGTTCATGAACTTGCCTCTCAGGCTGCAAGTTCCACAAGGATAAAAATGTAGACAAAAGTCACAATGGAGAGACCTAGCCTTGTCTCTTTGAAAACATGTTAAGAACACCTGCTGCCTGCTCATTTGGTGAGCACACTCTTCCATGAACAAGTCCATGAAGCTATTTTATAGCAGTGATTTTTATAGATTCACCATGTCAGACCATTGTGAAAGAAGTTTTAAAAGCACTTTTTTAGGGCTGGGTTTTGACCAGTAAGCACGCTGGAAAGAATGGGATTGCTCACAGCCTTTCTTACTATAGGAAGACAATTCCAGTGCATTTATGTGGGAGCAGAATCATATCATCCACATCCATTTTAGTGTCCAATTTAGTCTATATTATGCAGAGCCAATGTTTTGAAACATGGTCATCCTATGTAGCTCAGGATGGCTTTGAACTTGGGATCCTCCTACCTCAGCCTCTGAGTGCTGAGTTACAGATGTAAACCATCTTTCCTGGTTTAATTGACTTTTTTACAGTTATAAAAATGTGATCTTCTAACTTTAAAACCACCTGAGCTTAGAAAACCAGATTTCCAATTTGACCAGAAATTTGTTTCTGTTTCTCTGCAGTTACTAACAGCGGACCCCAGAAATCCAAAATCCCATTACTAGCAGAGGTTGTAACTGTTGGTGTCACAGATTGCTCCTGGAAATTCCCATAAGTAACACTGTACTAGCTGGTCTCCAGAAGAATCTATCCTAGAGATATGGACTTTCAAGTTCAGGGGCTGCACAGTAGTCAGCTTAAGGAAACATACATGCATCCAGCTTTCAAGCTAGATCAAGGACGGATGAGATCAGAGAGAAATTCTAGAGTTTTCACATTAAGCTGCTCACCAAATGCTTCCCAAGGTTTACAGGGCCTCATTCTGGCCTCCTGCTGGTTTCCTTGTCCACGTGGTAAACGCCAGTCAGAGTTTGTTATGAAGCACTCTCAAACGACAGTGGGCAGTGATGAAAGGGGCCACTATGGAGGAAAATATATATCCTCATGGTATGAGAATGGACAAGGACCAGAGAGATCATTATACCAACCTATCCATTTAGGTAGGCTTTAAGCTCTTTTCTAAAGTTTCTGGAACAGACAGCTTTCTTGTAGCGCAGTTTCTGTGTAGGCAACTGACAGCCTCATTTAGATTAACGCTTTTTTAATTAGAAATAATTTTAATAAAACTTTTCCTTAACATCCTATCTCACCTTTCATTCTATTTTTAATTGATTTTACTGAGTTCTACATTTTTCTCTGCTCCCCTCCTTTCCTCTCCCCTCCCCTTCAACCCTCTCCCATAATTCCCATGCTCCCAGTTTACTCAGGAGATTTCTTAAAGGGGACAGTAATATATCTCTGTCCTTTACCAGAAGCCTCCTGCTAAATAGTTATCCTATAATCAATCTTCCTGGCAACTGAAAATTTCATGCCTCCATCCAGGGCTATGACTCATCCTATTCTTTTGACCAAAAATCATGTTATAGAACAGATTTAAAAGTAATGTGAAGAGAAACTTAAAAAATAAAACTCTAAAAATAGTCATATGGTTCTCAAAGAAGTCCTATCGGCTCCATCCCTCCACATGATATTTTAAATCTTGGGGCTGAGGAGATGGCTCTGTAGGGAAAGTGCTTGCCGCTCAGGCAGGAGGACCTGAGTTCTGATCTTGTTCCCACAGAAAAGCTGGATGCAGTAGTGCATCTCTGTAACCCCAGGGTAGAGTGAGGGGAGCCAAGTTGATCCCCACAGCTTCTTGGCTAGGCACACAGCCCAAACAGCAAGTTCCAGGTCCATGAGCGACCCTGACTTACAAAATAAATAGAGAAATAAAGTGGAAAGTGACACAGGAGGACAGCCACTGTTGCCCTCTGGCTTCCATGTGCATATGCAAGGACATGTGCAACACACACACACACACACACACACACACACGGAAACTTTTTAAAAAAAATCTTTTCATCTTAAGTAGTGACAATTGCGGTGTTTGTTCTTTTCACAAGACATTTTCAAATTCTAAGGAGGGGCAATTGTTATACTCTGTCATTTCTTAGAATTACAACGTTACCAGAAGTAGGACTTGATGTAGTGGCCTTTCATTTGTATTTTAATAAATAAAGCTTGCCTGAAGATCAGAGAGTAAAACANACACACACACACACACACACACACACACACGGAAACTTTTTAAAAAAAATCTTTTCATCTTAAGTAGTGACAATTGCGGTGTTTGTTCTTTTCACAAGACATTTTCAAATTCTAAGGAGGGGCAATTGTTATACTCTGTCATTTCTTAGAATTACAACGTTACCAGAAGTAGGACTTGATGTAGTGGCCTTTCATTTGTATTTTAATAAATAAAGCTTGCCTGAAGATCAGAGAGTAAAACAGCTACGCTGGTCAGCCTTACAGACCAGGCAGTGGTAACAAACATCTTTAATCCCAGTAGCCACACTAGTTGCCCATAGAGACCAGGTGGTGCATTCCTTTAATCCCAGTGGTACACACCTTTAATCCCAGAATTAGAGAGGACTATAAAAGGGAGTTCTCTGTCTCATTCTGAGGTTTCCTGGAGGCAGAATCACCATTTTTGGGATGGGGTCAAGGTAAGAGCCAGTGGCTGGCTGCTATGCTTTTCTCGTCTTCAAATTAAACCTCAATATTATCTGTCTCTGAGTTTTTATTAATCGTGCTTCACCCTGAAGTTCATTATGAGGGAGGAAATCCATCCACGATGACCTGTGAGCCTACTAATTCCTAATTATCTACCTAATATGAGATCTTAGAGTTGTGCTTTTACAATTTCTACTACAAAGTATATTTGAACTGTCTGTTCTAGCTAATTAGAATATGTTAAGTTTAAACAGTGTCTGGGTGGATTTTATAGTTATATAATTTATGCAAAATCCAGAATGTGGTAGACTCTACAGAACAAATGACTCATTTTGTTCCACAAATAAATTGTAAGGAAAAAAATAAGAAGGAAGGAGAATCAATAAGCTTAAAGAACCTTTAGGCGCAAAACAACCAAGTAAATGTGCAAAGCTATGTTAAGGTATTGTTCTGTAGATGGCAGATCACACAGGGAGTGAACCTGTTCCCACCCCTCACTGCCTGAAACAACAGGCTGTGCCAGATACCAAAACCGTGAATGGAGAAAGGCTACAGATAGGACAAGTGACCACTGTCACATTGTATACTAACTTGGTCATTTATTCTTTCAGTAGTTTTCTTGGGACTTTTCAAAGTCCTGCCTCAGCTAGAACTACAAGAAAACACTGTCTCCTTGGACCTATTTCTTCCTGACATGACACCTCTACTCCCTGCTCCCACACAGGACTTTTAAAGAACAGACTTGATTTGCTCTACGGCAGTGGTTCTCAATTTGTGGGTCTTGACCTCTTTGGCAAACCTCTATCTCAAAAAATATTTACTTTACAATTCATAATGGTAACAAAATTACAGTTATGAGGTAGCAACAAAAATAATTTTATGGTTGTGGGTCACCAGAGCATGAGGAACTGTATTAAAGGGTTGCAGCATTAGGAAGGTTGAGAACCACTGCTCTAGAGCTTCCTGAGTTAGTAGTACTTCTTCCATATATTGCCTAATACTGATGTTGAGAGGGTACCACTATCTGTGAGGATGCTGAAGCTTCATATCTGATACCTTCCAAGTTCAAGATTCTGTTGAATATACATCCATATATGTCTTGTAATTTGCGTCTTTGCCTATAGTACACATAGATGTGAATATGTCAGGATTCTGTTAATTTTGTACCTTTCAAGTAAAGTGTTAAAACCAAGGAGAGCTTGGAGAACACCTTTGACCTTATGATTGGTGTCAGAAATCTTCATCAGATTTGGCAATCTGGATGATTGTGCTCTTACCCTTGAGTTTGACTAATTCCAAGTAGGAAAAAAAGAAAGGAGAGAAAAGGAAAAGTCTAAGGAAAATAAAAGGAAATACATCTTTGAAGGCAGATATAGAAATATTTAAAGATAAATTGGTGCCTTTGGTTTGTGGCAAATTAGCCTAGGGGAGTTAGGAAAAATGAATTGATATTTATTTTATTTTTTATTATTATTAAAAAATTTCTACCTCCTCCCCTCCTCCCAATTC
>LOJH01074117.1:1297-13245 GCA_001685095.1 Ellobius talpinus
ACCAGATCTCATTACAGATGGTTGTGAACCACCAAGTGGTTGCTGGGAATTGAACTCAGGCCCTCTGGAAAGCTAGCGTTTGGGCTCTTAACTGCTGAGCCATGTCTCCAGGCCCTTGATTTAATTTCTGACTCCAGGCTCCTGCATTGAGATCCTGCTCTGACTTCCCTTCATGGTAGATGATGATCAGTAAGATGAAATAATCTTTTTCTTCCCCATGCTGTTCTTGGTCATGATGTTTAGCTGAGCAATAGAAAGCAAATGAAGATACCCTATCTGTTTACATATGATTGTTAGTATCCTGGCTTAGAACAGGCTCTTGGGCATTCAACTAAAAATACTTCTTTTCTGTGCATCAGAAATCAGTAACTCTGTGTACATATGAAGAGTTGTTATTCTTTTTGTAAATCTTTTGGATACCATTCTCTTTCAAGAGGGAACATCTGTGGCAAGCAGGAAGCAGAGTCCTTGCCTCTTGTTCTACCAGGAGCCCTTCCTTGCTGAGGTGGAAATGCAGAGAACACTTTGCCAGGGGGACAAAACTAAGGCTGAATTTGGCATAGGGAGAAATGAGGCTGTGGCCACATGAAGACCTTGCTGAGGAACCTTGAGTGCCTAGCTGCACAAGGAGAGGAAGCAGTGGTTTAATGCCAAGTTTCTAACTGCATAAATTCTTGTTAATGCATTGGTCTCGCCCAACTTCTATGAAGATGCTGTAGTAATTTTATAGATGGAGACCCGCTTTGCTGAGCTTGCTCTTTCTATGAGCAGCCAGCCAGGTAGAAGGATTGAAAGACACAACACAAAAAGGATTTCTCCCATATCCCTCCATGAGGACACCTGGTAAAGTCACTTTGATAAATGACTCTTTCTCTATAGCTCTAAAATCAATTTAAAATTACACAGAAATGAATATGCTCTGCATTAACACAGAAAGGGAAAAGTTCCCTTTAAAATGAATTTTTTGATAATGACAGTTACCAAAAGAGTTAATATTAGATTTTATGATTGGTGAGGAATGGCGATGCAGCTGGTTTTTCTGGCTCATAGTTTGCCACCATTTGAATCTGTTTTCTTTCCATTCCTATAGCCTTCTCCATGTCTTTTAGCAGGTTTCTGTGAAGTGAAGGCTTTCTCCCACGCCCTTCACAATACAGATTTTGAAATAAATAGCAGCATAGAGCAAATAGGGTTTTACTTTTCAGATGTTATTTTCTTTCTGTCTCTTTTCAATCAACAGTTTACTGATCTGTTAACTTCATCTTGTCCAAGGTAAAAGTGAAATAAAGTGGATTTAATCTCTACTCATGTTTTAAGATCTATTTACAATTGCATGTGTGTCAGTATGTGAATGTGACTACATGTGTGCTGGAACCTAGAGAGACCAGAAGACAGTGGGAGAATCTCTGGAGCTGGAGTTACAGGCTGCTTAATGTGAGTGCTGGGAATTAAACCTGGGTCCTCTACAAGAGTGACAAGTACTTTCAACCATAGACACATCTCTGCAAACCCTACAGGTAACATTTAAAAAAACATTTTGGGTTTGGGAGCTCCTTCTGTTTATGTGTTACTTTTATTGGTTAATGAATAAACAACTGCTTTGAGCCTATGGCAGAGAAGAACAGAACTAGGTGGGAAAAGCTAGGCTGTTTCCTGGGAGAAAAGAAAGGTGGAGTCAGAGAGAAGCTATAGAGTAGCCTCCGGAAACAGATATGCTGAAACTTTGCTGGTAGGCCATGACCTTGTGGTGATGCACAGAGTAATGGAGATGGGTTAAATTAATATGTAAGAGTTAGCCAATAAGAAGATAGAGCTAACGGGCCAAACAGTGATTTAATTAACACAGTTTCTGTGTCATTATTTCGGAGCTGAGCAGCTGGGAACCAACACGTGGTTTCCTCCTACATTTTTTACTGATTTATTTGTGAATTTCTCATCATACATCCTGATCCCACTCATCTGCCTGTCCCATTGCCTCCACCCTCTGCCTTTACAACACACCCCTGAAACAAAACAAAATTTAAAAATACAGCCCAAAAACCGAACAAAAATTCTTGACTTGGAAGCTGTAGTGAGACTCAGTCACAAGGAACACTCCTTAGTCCACTCATCTTTACTTGTGTTTTTTGCAATGGATCATTGATTCTTCTCGAGGCCCCTGACTTCTGCTACCCTATCAATATGGAGCCCCCACTGTGACTTGTTGTAAATAGGAGCACAGGCTGCTTTTCGTCCTGGCTAGCTTTACACCCAAAATAATTACACGGAAACTGTATTCACTTAAACACTGCCTGGCCCATTATTTCTAGCCTCATACTGGCTAACTCCCACATCTTGATTAACCCATTTCCATTGAATCTGTGTAGTACCATGAGGGTGTGGCTTACTGGGAAAGATCCTAACCTATGACTGTCTCGGGCCAGAGATTCATGGCATCTGCCTGTCTCTGCTTTCTTCCCCCCACAATTCTATTCTGTTTTCCCCACCTACCTATGTTCTGACCTATCAGGCCAAGCAGTTTTCTTNCAAGCAGTTTTCTTTATTAAGTAACCAATGAAAGCAACAGATAGATAGAAGACCTTCCTACATCAGTGACTCATCCTGGATATCCTGATGCTGTCTTGTGTCATGGAGATCCTGTATGTGCCTCTGGATCTGCAGATCCGACCCCTTCACAGACTCCAGTAGTTCATAGATGTGGTAACACCCAAATTTCTGATTAGTTTTTGGCAGACAATTCTCTTCTTCAGCTGCATGATACAAGACAACCACTGATTGGATTTCAGTCATTATAGGTTTGATTTTTCTCAAATTAATACAGAATGCACTCATCGAACACATAGTCTTTGGGTTTGACTCTTCCTACCTACGTTTTTCTGAGAATTTTCTAGAATTTTCTAGATTATTTTGGGTAGCTCTCCATTGTTCTTTTTCATCGATGAATAGACTTCTGCAGCAGAAATGCTCACATGTGACTTATCTGTGTATCAGATGACAAATGTTCACATTTGTTCTGTTTGGGACTTTAGGAAGAAGGTTTTAGGAACAACTCTCTGCATATAGACCTTTGTGAACGTGTGTTTGCTTTTCTCTTGGATAAATACACTATGAACGGTAATAGCAGGGTCATAAAGCGATACTATGTTTGTCTTTGTACAAAGTGTCCAAACTACTCTCCAGAGTGTTGTGAAAAGCTCACTCCCGTGTTCAGTGACTGAGCGTGCAGTTGCCTTCGAGTCTGTAAACACTTGGAAATTTCAGGTTTTTAGGTTTTAGCCACGTTAGTGGGGGCTTTAATAATAACTTTTGATTTTAATTTGCATTTTCTTAATGCTTACCTTACTCGTGTTTATTTTTCATATGGATATTTTTGCTGAGTTTCTATTAAAATCATTTTATTTTAAATAAAAGCTTGTTTCTTTGTTAATAAATTGTACATGGTTCTTAATGTATTTTAGGTCAAAGTCATTTAATATGTTCCATTTTTCTTATTAATGTACAGATTCTCTTTTGATTTTATTAAAATCATTTTTTAAAAATAAAAATGCTTTCATTTTATGGGGGCCAGTTTATCAGTTTTGTGCTTTTTCTGTCTTATTTATAAAATAAGACCTGACTCAAAGTCATGAGGTTTTCCTCTCTATCTTCTTCTAGAAGTTTTATTGGAGTTATTATTAAATTTATAATAACCATTTAAATTATATTTTATATATGGTATGAAATAGAAGTCAAGGTCAAGTTGTCCTTTACCCTGTTTGCAGTTATTCAAAAAATATTTATTGGAAAAATTGTTTCCCAACTGAGTTGTCTTTGCATCATTGTTCTTCCTCAGTTGAGTTCTCTCTTCATCATTATTGAAAATCCCCCATATGTATGTATGTATGTATGTGTACTGTTTGGTTTTCTGTGTTAGCTTGACACAAGCTAGAGTCATCAGAGGAGGGAGCCTCTACTGAGGAAAAGCCTCAATGAGATCAGCTGCAAGGCATTTTCTCAATTAGTGACTAATGAGGGAAGGCCCAACCCATGGTGGGTGATGTCAATCCTGGGTTGGTGGTCCCAGCTTCTATAAGAAAGCAGGCTGAGCTAAGCCAACAAATAGCACCCCTCCATGATCTCTAGCATCAGCTCCTGCTTCCAGTATTCTGTCCTGTTTTGTTCCTTTCCTGACTTCCATCAGTGATGAGCTGCAATGCCGAAGTGAAAGCCTCATAAACCCTTCATACCTGCTTTTTGGTCATCGAGTTTCATTGCTGAAATAGAAACCCTAAGTAAGCTGGCATGTATGTCTATTTCTAACTCTCTGTTCATTTCTGTTTCTTTGAACACCTATTTTCATCCCATGCTATGTGACTTTGGTTGATAAAATGAAATAAGTATTGAAATTAACTTGGGCAACCTAGCCTGGAATGTGTAACACAGCAGTAAGGAAATCCCAGCCTCAAAACAAGGTGGGCAAGAACCAACTCCTGAGAAACTGTTCCCTGATCCCCACATGCACAGAGCAGTATGCACACATATGTGAGACACGCACACACACACACACAGATACACATATATGCATATACCCATAGACACACATATATACATGCACACACATACACACAGGCACACATGTGTACGATCTTAAGATTTTATAGATGTCTTTATCAGACTAAGAGTCATTATACATTTTCAGTTTCATTATTATATGCTTCAAATTTCACCAAATATTTTATATATAAATTAAAATATACATTTAAAAAATATTTTTGACGTAGTAAATTACATTGCTTAGTGTGTGAATGTCAAACTAACCTTGCAGTTCGGGAATGCATTAATTGACATTGCTGTAACAAGCATTCTTTTCTATATTATTGGATTCAATCTTTAATATATAAAATTTCAGTGTCCATGTATAAAAGAGATATTGATTTTCTTGATACACTGGTAACTATTCCACCTGCGTTTGAAATGAATGTATAGTTTGTTATTTGCTCTACTAACTTAATCTGTTTTATATGGTTTGGTGATATTGCTGTGTCTTCAAGACTGATACCAGTTTAGTGCTTTTTTCCCTATCAAATATTGATGTAAAAATACTGGAATGTGAAATTGTAATTGTGGGTTTTCAATTCCTTCCTGATCTATACAGGTGCACACATATATGTGTCATTTTAATGAGTCAAAAAATCTCATATTTTGTGATAGGACACCTGTTTGTCTTAATAAAATCCCTCTGTAATGTATAATTTTCATGGTATTTTATTGTTTTACTGCATTTCATATTTAATGTAAAAAATTTACTTTAAAGGAGTTATTTGACTGGGTTTTGACTTTTTATTAAACAAATTCCTGACTTTCAATTAGAACATTTAAATCATTAAGAGTACATACAATTATTGGTAATATTTTGGTCAGATGTACTATACTGATATTTTTCTATTTTATGTGTTTATTTTTGCTAATTGCCTTCTCATTTTCTGTCTTCTTATAGATTTATTGAGAATTTTAAAATTGATTCATCTCTTTACTTCATTGTTGACTTATCAGATATGTAGTTTTAAAGAGTTGCTGGTGTTTTTAATAAATAGTTTAGAATATAAGCTATCCTCATCTACTTTAAAGAAGTAATATAGCACTTTATAGGCTATAAAGAAACATAAGTGAGAACATTGTCCTCTTTTCATTTCTGTTGCTGCAATAGAACACCCTGATAATAGCATCTTAGGGAAGAAAGGATTTATTCTGCCTGCAAATCCAGGTGACAGTTCATTCCAGCAGGGAAGTCAAGGCAGGAATTGGGGCTGGTCCCATCACACCCACTGTCAAGAGCAACCAGAAACAAATGTGCATATGCTGTTTGTTTGTTTGCTTGTGGTCAACTTGATTTCTCCATTTATAAATGGTATGGACCTTTTGTCTAGGGAATGGTGCCACCCACAATGGACTATGTCCTCACACTAATCAAACCATTTATGACAATCCTTCACAGCCATGCTCAGAAGCCAGCCCAGTGTCCACAATCCCTCACTGAGGTTCTGTCCCCAGGTGATTCTACATTGAGTCAAGTTAATAAAGTTAATTTTCACAGTTTCCATTTGATTTCTATAGTTCTTCTTGCTACTGTTACATATATTACTTAAACATAGATAATAAGACCATAAAATAATTAGTTTTGCTTTAAACCTTCAGTTATCCTCATAAAACATAAAAAATGAGAAATATTTTTCTAATCTTATTTGTTTACCACTTCTGGAAATTATTTCTATTGATAAATTCCCATATGGCATTATTTTCTTTTGCTTGAAGAACTTTATTTGATATTTCTTATAATGTTGTTTTACTTAGGATGAAGTCTCTAAGCTTTGTTTTTTTTGGGGGGGGAAGGTCCCTTTTCACTATTACTGTTGAATCAATTTTCCAAGTAAAAAATTTTAAGTTGTCGTTTTTTTATTTCAGTAAGTATGTCATTTGTGAAGCTTGTCGTAGGGTCTCTGAAGTGAAGCTACCATATCTTCTCTTTCTCTGAATAACATATATATTTTTGTCCTCTGGTAACTATTAATATTTTCAGTGTATTTTAAAATTAGATATATAAGACACATTCCTGTGATTTTTCCTTGTTTTTTCTTTTGTGGTGTTTCTTGTCATTAATTGACCATTTTGAACCTTATGTGTTCAATTTTCCCAATGACTGTAGAAAATCGTGACCATTGTTTTCAAATATGTTTTTCTGACATTATTCATTACCTCTATTTCTCTTTGTTTCATGGTATTTGGGATTGAGCTAACTGCATCATACATGCTAAGCAAGTGCCTTAGCACTACCATTTAACTACATCTCCAACAGTTTTTAGAGGTCAAAAGTATCTTCCATGTCTTTCCTAGTGTGTACAGTTTCTGCTGCCATTGGACAAAGGGACCACAATTTTCATAGCCATTGTAATGATCTTATGTGGTCTATTTTACTTCTTAGCATCTTATAGATACAGAGAAGTAGAAAGGTCATGGATGTGATTTCTGCTTCTCTGTACCACTGGCAGTTTTATCCAATGCCTGGAGCTGTGAATATCACATAGTCGGATACTGCTTATTCTCATGCATGGTACTGTGGTGAGATTCTTAGTTCTTCCTGGAATTGGATTACCTTGAGTGTTCCTTTACTATTGGGTAAACTAGGTCATGAGCAGCCCTTACTTGGTTATTTTGCCCCATCAGTGAAGCAACCTCCATCCAAAGGGTGCCCTGATGTCCTTGTGATATCACTCCTATAGCAGTTGGGACTTGGTATTGCCATCTGTGAGATGCACTTAGTGCTTCTCTTCTGCATTCTTGGATGGTTTCTAGTAACTTTTATGCATGTGCCATGAGTACTCAGTTGAAGGCTTGATGGATCTGGTCTGTGTATCAGGAGCTCTCTTTGTAGTTTTTAGCCTTTTACTATAAAAGCCAACATCTCCGATTTCCCTTAACTCTATTGTTGTTTCTACAAAACTTGGCAGATTATTTAGACCTTGAAGTTGTTAACTGGAACAGTTGGGGGAGGGGTTACTTCGTGTAATATGTTGTTTGTTGTTTAATTTAGATGTATTTTCATATCATGATAATTTTTGCTTATATATAAATTTGTGCCCAGTTATCCCAGAATGTCCAGATGTGGAAGCTCATAATCACCCATGACATTTAGTCCCTAGATGCTCTAATTCACAACCAGAAACAAACACACTAATTAACTTACCCCAGTGACATTGTGCTGAGATTCAAATCTGCTGTCTTCATTAAGGATTTGTGATCGTAGGTAAATCAGCTCATCTCTCTGGTCTTTATAGCTGCCTTTATCTAAAGAAATAATTACATATGATGCCTTCTGGATTACCTCCATGTGGCTGTGTAGTTATTCCCAAAGAGAGCCCTTATTTTAGGATGCCCAAGATGCAGTGCTCTGGATCACACATCTGAGAACCCGCATAGATCATGCAATAACTTGGGTTGGTCATCTCTACAGAAGGCACAGAACCAGTTATAAAGTCAAGACTTCTGTTTTTGGTTGGGGGTCACCACAACATAAGGAACTGTATTAAAGGGTCTTGGTGTTAGGAAGGTTGAAAACCACTACTTTAGAAAGACTCAGGGAAGCAACTGTCTACTCTTCAGAAATACAGAAAACTGTGTAACGCTATCCCAGTTGTAGAGCAACAGTGGAGAGATTTGAATTTTGGCTCTGTCTCTTTTCTTCTGATTTTATCACTTCTGTGCCTCAGTTTCATCACCTAGAATAAGAGTATGAAATAGTACCTTCATCAAAAACCTGTTACATGGAATATATAAAAGATTAATATACTTAGGAATAAAAGAATGAATATATAAAACAAGTCAGGACATAAAGACTTCAGAGAAAACCTCTTTTGGAGAATGATCTAATATTGGCCACTTAAAAATGATCTTTACTGCTGGTACTTTGTTAGGCAGGTCTTGTAAACTTCAGGAAGTAAGGCAATATTTTCTTGATTATATCCATCTCAATTCATTTATCCTCTACCACCTGTGCCCTATCTTAAAAGGCTTGGCTGTCAGCCTAACTACTTAATCATAAGTTGAATTGACAGAATAATTCCATAGTTACTTAAAATATTTCTCCGTCCAGGAATGTTGCATTTTCTGTAAGACACAAAAACTTGTAATGCTAATTAATTAATGTGTTCTCCAGACATTTAGCAGGCTACTGTAGAGAAGGATATCTAGCAGCCAAAAAAGAGGCAATCTGCTTAGCAATTTCCAGTCTTGTCCATTGAAACCTTTGGGGTTATAGTAGGGTCTTAAATTGCTACCTATGTACTTTTTATCCAATTTTCATATTGTATATTGCTCTACTTTAAAATGAAGGTTGGGGATCCACATATATTCACTAAACCCATATGTATGTATATTTGAGGGATGGCTTCATTGACTACATGCTAAAGAAGCTTTCCTCCAGTAGGCTATCCAGATCACTGTGGTTTTAAGTGAATTATCCTGGTTTACGAAGATATGATCCACAGGATCCTCATGATCAAATAGTCTGCATTTCCTCTTACAAAGGATTTGGAAGGGGAAGAAATTTGAATCCCATAATGCTAAATAAAAAACAGCATCATTTTATGGTTTGCATAGTGATTGTTGGAGGCAAGTGAATTCTTCTAGTGAATTTCTATCTGCAGATGTATTTGTGTAGTAAATCAAAAGCAAATTCACATAAAGCCATAAAACCAAAGAAACAAAACCCTTAACACTCTTCATCCTTAGTTTGGTTTTAATATCTTACTCTTCAGTTTTTCTTTCTGCATTTACATACACAGCATGTATGCTTATAAAAGTTTAAATATTGTCATTTACTGTAGAACTTGGTGAAGCCTCACAGAGAAAACCTTGAGCAACATATACCCAGAAAGAGTTTTCACAGAGTCCTACGTTATAAAAATGCTGTAAGCGGAAACATGATGTAAGAGCTCTGTAAAACACTGAGCATGCCCTATAGACACTGGCATCTAAAAGTCACCTGGGGTAAGTTACATAAAATGCCTGAGGTGGTATACTGTGAAAGTTGGCTCTTCAAGTAAAAGTGACAGTATATTAGTGGCTGAATTGATGGGTAGAAAATACACTGATGGTGCCAGGCATTTTCTTTCTTGAGCAAAAGTCTATTATCCCTTCTGTGAGTATACTTAATACATTTTCACTTTTTCCAGCAAACCAAAAATGTTCATTACAACTTACATTTTCTCTAGTCCCTGGTTATGAATCCCCAACATAGAATGAAACATGTTTGGTTAATTCATATCTAAGTGTGGCTGGACTAAAGACCTGAATAGATTGTAACAAGTCTTTCTTTGGAGCACCAGCTCCAGAATAATGACACAGACTTCTTATTAACTATGAAAGTTTAACTTTAGCTTAGGCTTGCTCCTACCTAGCTCTTTAAAGTTAAATTAACCCATTTATATTAATCTATATTCTGCCACATGGCTCATTATCTCTCCTCAGTATGGTATGACCAACTTCCTCCATGTCTGGCTGATGGATCTCCATCTCTCTGTTCCTTCCTACAGCTCCTATCTCTACCCAGAAGTCCTGCCTATCTTCTCCTGACTAGCGATTGGCTGTTCAGCTCTCTATTAAGCCAATCAGAAGGTGCCTTGGCAAATACACATCTTCACAGTATACAAGAAGATTATCTCACAGTAATAGGTTTTTGATTGTGCTTTCATGAATGAAAGAGATCACAACCTGGCTATGATTTCTAACCCTAATTAACCCTTTAGAAACATCCCAAAGGGGAGTTGTACAGACAAAAGGAGAAGTAGACTCACATATACATGAACAATAAAAAGTTGGTTAAAATTTGTTAAGCTGGATCTTTCAAGATTGACCTTTAGGGTCCTTCTCCTGGCTATTGATTAGTGCAGCAGGCTAAGATAACCTACCTAGTCCATCATGTGGGGCAATGGTCATGAATTAGAGGTGGTCCTGGGTTCATGTTAATAACCAAATCTGAAATTTAACACACCAAGGAGAATAACTTACATGGATATGTGACCTCTTTACATACTGTGTTTACCTTTAAATAGTGATTTAAGTTGTCCTTAGCTTTCATCAAAGACAGACCTGTTACTGCATGGAATAAGGCCTAAGGGATGAATCATGAACACAACATAAATTAAGAGACTCAGGAAACAGAAAGGCATAGAACTCTATCCTTTCCCTTCCTTGGCTTGTTTTGGGGTTCAATTCCCTCTTCCATCTACCTTCAGGTATCTTCATATATGCCAACCTTTCCCTCTTGCTCTTTGGTTCTCTTAGCTTGAGCCAATGCCTCAGTTTTTGCTGTACTTTTACAAGTAAACCTTGCCATAGCATTGGTACTCAGAGACAGCTTGTCTGTTGTGGCAACTCTTTTAAAGAGAGTCTGATAAAAGATTATTAGTTTAAAGTTGCTGATTTATATCTTAAGAAAGAAGGCTGTTTGTTTAAAATGCTGTATCCTAGAGCTAGATTAATATATATTTCTTCTTTTTTATTTCTTTTATTTGGTTTTATTTCTTATTTACCTCTTTCCTTTTTCTCTCTCTTCCCTACCTAGTGAAGACCTCCACTTTCCCCCTTTCTGTCTTCAATGACCCGTCATCTTGCTAGCCTCCACTCTATAGCTCCTCCTCTGCTTTTCCTGCCTTGGTACGATTTATGACTTTGGCTTCTGTGACTATTTCTGTTTATATATTCAAACATAAAGATTCTGAGCTGGAGTCCACAAATAGGAGAGACTATGCAACATTTGTCTTCCTGGGTCTCAGTTACTTTACTCAGTATATATTTTCCATTTCTATTAATTGACCTGAAAATTTCATAATTTCATTTTTTGTTATAGCTAAAAGGTGCCACATTTTATTTTTATCCATTCACCATGCAATGAGTATCTAGGCTGTTTCCATGTCCTGGCTATTGTGAATAGAGCAACAATGAACACAGCTGAGTTGTTGTCTGTAGTAAGATAGTGAATCTTTTGGGGATATGCCAAAAATCGATAAGGTTGAGACAAATGGTAAACCTACTTTCGACTTTTTGAGAATTCTCCATACTGATTTTTTTGCAACCATACTGAACATGTGTTTCTCTTTCCCACATCCTCACCAGGCTTTGTTGCTGCTTGTGTTTTTAATCTTAGTCATTCTGGCTAAGGAAAGATGAAATCTCAAAGTAGTTTTAATTGGTTTTCCCTTGATTGCTAATGATGTTAAACACTTTTAAAGGTAGTTCTTAGCCATTTTTATTTCTTCTTTTGAGAACTCTTGATTCAGATCTGTATCCCTCATTTATTTATAAATTGGGCCATATGTATGCAAGAACACATCAACAGATAGATGGATAGATAGATAGGTAGATAGATACATGATAGATAGATAGGTAGATAAAAGATAGAAAGAAAGAAAGAA
>LOJH01074121.1:0-10672 GCA_001685095.1 Ellobius talpinus
ACCTGGATGAACTCACTGTCCTGTCCCAACGCCCAAACAGGCTGAGCTCTGGACTGCGTTCTTAAAGAATTATCTCCTCACTGGTTATCCAACCTTCCTGAGCAAATGTTTGCTTTTTCTCCTGGGTCCCTTATGGACTTTGCACAGATAGTTCTAGGTTTCTGCCTTAGCCGGTGCCACGCAAAGGGCTAGCCTTTTGTCTGGAATCCTGGCTGACCCTGCAGATGGTCATCTTTCTACCTCAGGGGGTCCGAAGCTCTTCAGATATTCTAGAATTGACTCCCTGTCTTTCATCTCCCATAACCATAGAAGATCCATGACGGGTGTCAGGAAGCTGAGGGTATAAGCCAGCTGTGGGAGATGCTCCTATCTTGACTTTTCCTGGGGGCAGAAACATCTAGATGTAGTAGGTTAAATCTTGTCAGAATGTAGCCAAATGACTCTTTTACAGGTGTGGAGAAATGGTCCTATTGTCCTCTTCATTTAAGAAAGAGGATCCAGATAATACAATTATCCTGATTTTAAAGAAACTAAGTCCCATACAACCTCCTTTAAAAGCAATGTACAGCTCCCAACCATTACCTAAAGACATGACTATGTTGGTTAATGTATCTGCCTGGAGTTATTTTATTCTGTGGGTTGTTGGAAGTGTTCAAATCGAGGTCTGGAACCTATCTTCCCAGTTGTATCTTCTGTAGTCCCTGGGCACTGTGTCCTGGTAGGCGAGTCAGACATTCTAAACAGGCCTTGCAATAATATAGGAACTCCTAGAAGATCTCTCCAGTAAGTTGGTGCTTGCACTAGGTAATTAGATATGAGAAGGAGGGAGCATGACTCCTTATATAAATCAACCAGAAAGCCATGCTCAAAGCAGGACTACTGAAATTTATAAATATATGTAAATGTTTCATGGGCACAAAACTAACAATATTGCGAAAACTTTAGCAGCTAGGGAGATGGCTCAGTGGGTAAGAGGACTTGCTGAGCAAATATAAGGACCTAAGTTCAGTCTAACACACATGTGGGAAAAGCTGTGTATTGTCATATACCAGAAACCCCAGTCTTATAAGAGCAATGAGAGAGGATCTATCACTGGGGCTTTCTGGCCTGCCAGTTTAGCCAAAATGATGAGCACCAGACCCAGCAGGAGATCTTGACTCAAGGAAATAAGGTAGAAAGCAACAGGTCACCCAGTGTCTTCCTCTAACCTCCATGTACACACATGGGATAATACACAACACACACACACANACATACACACACACATACACACACATACACACACATACACATACACACACATATACACACACATACACACACATACACGTGTTTAGGTACATTCTATATCTTCCCAACTTGCTCACATCTGAGGTAACTTTCTTTTCCATGTCTTCTAAGTCATTACTGACGCCTCAACACATAATAAAATGATATGTTTATATTTAGTTTATGTGGGTGTGGCAGTTTGAAGAAAAATGACCCCCAAAGTGAGTGGCTCTATTAGGAAGTGTGGGGCCTTGATGGAGGAAGTGTGTCACTGTGGGGGTGGGTTTTAAGGTCTTTTTGCTGAAGCTTCCTTTAGTGTGACAGCCAGTTGACTTCCTGTTGCCTGCAAGATGTAGCTCTCAGCTCCAGCACCATGTCTGCCTGCACGCTGCCTGCCATGTTCCCCTTCATGATCATAAAAGGACTTAACCTCTGACACGGTAAGCAGGCTAGTAAGCAGCCCCCTCCATGACCTCTGCATCATCTCCTCTGGGATCCTGCCCTGTTTGAGTTTCTGTCCTGTCTTCTTCCAGTGATAAACAGCAATGCTGAAGTGTAAACCTAATAAAGCCTTTCCTGCCCACCTTGCTCTTTGGCCACAGTGTTTCACCACAACCGTAGAAACTCTAAGACAGTGGGCAGGAGAATGCTGTGTGCCATGCGCAACATGCCTCCCTTATGCAATGGGATGGACATACACAGACCAGGCGAGGTCATGTTCAAAACAGAACTTATTACATGGTGTATGTAGCATGATTTACGGAACATTCGGTTTCTGTTTTCAAATTTCCACTTGGCAGAAGTAGAAATAAGCCTCCTTGTATTTCTCTTTAAGAACTTCTTGAAGAGTCCTCAGTCTTAGGGAAGGAGCTACTCTGCTCAGTGGTATTGTTTACATCAGCAGTACACCTCACTGAAATGTGCACAGAGATTGGTTTAAAAAGAAACCTCACTCTATGTCTCTTCGAACATGCAGAATTGCTTCTATGTAATAAACTGCACGACACTGAGCTAGCACATCAAACAGTGGGTACGTCTACTTAGATTACGTTTTTATTTAAGGAAGGCCAGCTCTTCTCTCTGCAGTGTGTGGGAGAATTGATATTTAGAATCTGTAACTGTATTCTAATTGATCAGTTACACCTAGTCTTATAAGCAATGTCAGAACTCATTATTTCCGTCTCTTTCTTGTTCTTACTTAGGATAAGCATCCTTATACAGCTTGGGTCTAGAGGGTAGCTCAAATCCAGATGTTAATGTTTTTGTGTCCAGCAGTGATGCTACAGTAAGAAGGTGGGTCCTGGTCGTTAGGGGTGTGTTCTTAAAGGAGGATGATTTGTAGTTATACTATTGGTCTTTATTGTCGTAGACTCTTTATGTGTATTAGAAACCTGAGTTTATGATAGCAACCTAGCTGAGGATTTTCCTGCTTTCTTGGAACCATGTACATTTCAAAATAATTCAAGTATAGAAGATGCTGGTTTTTCAACATCTAGTTACACTTGTAAGTTTTTCCTATTTCTGATACTATAAGATGTTTCCAAGGTTTTTGATGCTTAAAAGATTTTAATTTTTAGATTTGTATATTTATTTTGAAGGTTAATACAATATAGATTGTGAGATAGGTATTCACCTTTTTTTAGTAGAAACACAGACATATGTGTTACTGCCACATGGGATTTTTAATATTGTGCTTGAAATTATAGATCCTTTCAACCTTCTCAAGCCAAGGAGTTTATTTTCTCTTTTCATGTCCAAAAGACCTTTGCTATCCTCATTCAAAGAGTGCTAAGAAAGAAAACAGTCTGAAAGGTTAAAAAAAAACACATTTTCTTTTTTTTCTAAACATTGTGAATAATTTAATTGGATGGAATTTCTTCTAAGTTTCATCTAAATATAAAAAGAGTATTGGGGTATATAGTTCACATTTCCTGCAGAAAGGATCTATGCTTTTTGGAGAACTGGCTGATCTATTTTGGGGAGACATGCCAGTAGTCCAAAACACAGGACGCAGCTCTCAAGGAGACTCTGGTGTAAGGTACAGAGGACATGTCCCAGAATAGTCACAGCAGAAGAAACCACAAGTCCCGAAGGAGTGAGGTGACAATGCCATCCTCTATTGTCACCATGGGATAGTGCAAAAGAGCAGGAACAAACTTGTACAACCACATGACCTCCTGAAGGTGAGCCTCACAAGCCGGACACTGGCCACAGAAGCTTGATGCGAGGACCGGTGTATTATCTGAATCCATTTACAGAAGCAGCACCAACGGGAATAATTGGAGTGCGTGCGCTGGCCCTCCTGGACGATAGCAGCTATGTTGGTTCAAGGTGACAGGACTAACAGTCCTGGCCTTGATAGGTCTTGCTGCTCTAAGACAGAGCTTACTTCATAAATATCCATCGTTCTGGACACCTGGGCTGTGTGCTTTGCTGTGCGAGTCTTTTACTGAATAGAACTTTCTGGAAAAGTACACATGATACCACATGACTTTGCGTCCCAGGAAAAGGATGGAATGATTTAGCATCAAGAATGGCAAAGACCTTAGGGGACTCCGAGCACTTCCATTACATAAAACACCATGAATTATTAATGTTCCTTCCTAACATGGCAGATCAAAGGAATTTGCGATCACTTTGAGGACATGCTAGAGCAACAACAAATAATTTTGAAAATAGAACCTAAAAGAGCATTTATACTGTCTTTTGTGTATAAAACAAAATGTACCTCAGGGTAGCCAGACAATAAGAAGTTTTCTTTTTGTGGAAATATTTTAGCCAACAAGCAAGGAAAGGATGTGAGGATATTCAAACATCAGGGGAAGGGGCTGTTATGTATAAAGAATTAACAGAACTCTGTGGAGATTCTAGGCATTGTATCACCAGTGCTATTGTCCTGCTGGAAAAAGCCCAGGCAAATAGAAATAAGCATTTTGACCTCCCAACTTACTAGAAATACAAGGAGCAGACAAACCCCTTTTAAAAATCAAGCCTGGGAAATGTGAATCCCAAAGACTGTGAAGGGGATGCTAAGTCACCAGTGCTGGCTGCTTGTCTTGTGAAAGAGGGGTGTCTAGAAGACTCCTCAGGTTTCTGTCAGTCAAAATAATTCACGTGACTTTTCTAATTCCATCCCAAATGCGCAATTTATTTTAAAATGCATTTTGAATCTTTCAGAATAAGTGAAGGCATGTAAGAAATGGCTCTGCCTCTTTGGGTATTAAAAGGCAATTAACTTCATTTGAAAATATTTTTGGTAATTAACTTCATTTGATCATATATTATTGGTAAGCTTTAAAATGTTGGTATGTCTCTGGGGACACATGGAGCTGTTTAGGGATATAAGTGGAAATGTAGCTTGGAAATATTAGCAGAATTCCATGAGGAAATATACTCAGGGCATTATTGATACGAAGAAATGGTGGGATAAAAATAAATATACAGAAAATAGAAAATGGAAAATATAAAAGTGATACAGCTACAGGGATGTAGCCAGCTCGGGGGCCAAACTGGATAAGGTCACCTGCCATGTGAGGGACAAGGATGGAGCAATCACAGAGACATGTAGGCAGATGGTCTTTATGAAAGTCAGCACTAAATTAAGTTAGTCCCTTCTCCCACATGGAGATCTGGAGTATTCCGTAATAAGTTTGGAAAGTGTAACAATGGAGAAATACTTTCTTGAGATGAAAGAATTATTAACTTTAGGGCTAGAGAGATGGCTCAGAGGTTAAAAGAACTGACTGCTGTTCCGGAGGTCCTGAGTTCAATTCCCAGCAACCACATGATGGCTCACACCCATCTATAATGAGATCTGGTGCCCAGAACACTATATACATAATAAATAAATTTTAAAAAGAATTATTAACTTTAACTTCCCATCTAAAGCATTGAAATCTGAAAATAAATTAAAAATCTGCAAGACTATTTCAGACAAGAAAGAAACTTGACCCCAGGAAAAGGGTCAACTCCCTTGGGCAGTGTGCATGCAAGTGATCTTTATTATATTCTTCCAAAGCGCTGAAGAAGATTTCAGAAGAGCTCTTGACACTCACATCTGACCTGGATGCCAATCATCCTACCATTTTTTCTCTTGATGCTTCTCATGGTGTGCTTTTTCCTCTCCTGAGACCAGCCAATCTAGCTCCATCCCCAGGACTCAGGCTGGGTGCAGCTAGGTACTTAGTAAATGTGGCCTGATTGGATATGCAAATGGTCCATGGCTGGCCCCAGATGTGGAAGGTGCAGGACAAGGCTTTTAATACTTATTCCAGCCCTCCTGTTCTGGATATCCTCTGGGTTATTGGAGGCATAGATGTTGAGTACCCTGGATGCATATGTTTGGGCTCCCAAAGGAGGTTGGCTTGCAGGCCCTGGAGTACACAGTTGGCTCCTCACACACATTGCTGCTAGGATCATTACCCTTACTGCCATGCCCTCTGCTGAAAGTCTTATTAACTTCAAACCCTTTGAAACTGCTGCCTCTGGCAGCAAACTTCTTAAAAGTTGAATTCATCCTTTGAACAAAGCTATCATCACAGAAATGCAAAGCTCCCGCAGCTTCAGGGCCTCCCCAGAAATTCTTCTGCAGAAACAGATCTAGGGATGGAGGACTGGAGGTGAGTTTGCAAATCCACTTGACCCTCATGAGAGTAGAGGAGCTCATGAGATTGTTGAGGGTTAGGAAATCTAGTCCCTGCTCCATGGCTGAGAAGACCGTGAGCTCAGCCATGAGGAGTCAGATGAGAAGGGGACAACCATGCCCCAGTCTTTTGAGTCCTGGTTAGGTGTGAACCTGATTGAGCCAGAAGTTTATCATGAAGCTTCAGGAGCCTATTCTTACCTGACATCAGTCAGTCCTATCAGTGCTCAGACCAAGACCAGCCATTATTGCTGTTCAGAATACTCCAGATGCTATTTCCGTGAACCTGGTCTCCAATGCCATGTTTGCTATTCTCAGTGAAGGAGTCTGGCATGCTCTGCTTTATGCTTCATTCAGAAGCTGCCCTAGGCTCAAGCTTGTTGGTTTCTAACACTCTGAGCCACAGGATCCTCATTACGGACATGGAAACTCTGAGACTCCGTGAGGCCACTACCATTTTCAGGCAGGGACTGTGCAGACCAGCTTGGGCTGGCACGACAGGAATCCTAAGTCCACATTCTCTGCCTTGAGTCAGGCTGTAGCCACGTAGAGAAATAAAACTGAGCACCGCATTGCCCTGGAGAACTTTTCTCATTTGTGTGAACATGCCAGCACACTGGCTACAAGAGGAACGTAAGGAGTGGCGATCTGCTAGTTGCTATACGGTCACCAAACCGAGACAATAAAGACAGTATCCAGGAGGAAAGCAAGGGCAGCATCATGAAGACGCAGGCCTATAGGAGGTGCTGAGGGAACCATTCAGGACATGGTGACTAAGGTTCTGTCTCCTTGCTCAGTGACCTCTGCTTCTGCCCGTCATACTGTTTCTGGATATCTTTCTTCATAATGAATACATTTAGGTGGTTCTGCCTGTGTGAATGCACAGAAGAGGTCCTGATGTTAAGGCCATCTGGAGACAAGCAGGAGCCAATAGTGATGAGAGCAGCTTACTCTGTACATTCTCCCCAGGTCAACCATGACACCAGATCTCACCATCAAGTCTGAGGGTTGGTGATCTCCACTTGCTTCCTGGCCTTTCTGGCTTTTTATTGATTGACTCAAAAGGATCTCTTCACTGGGCTTGCTGGTATGCATTTGTCATGTTGGCGCTAATCCAAGGCTGCTGGAAGGTGGAAGTAGTTTGCTTTCAAGTTTAAGGCAAGTCTGAAGCTCATAACAAGACTCTGTTTTTTTTTTTTAAAAAAGCAAAACAAGTCAAAATAGAAAACTCAGCACTTTTCTCAGAGGCTTCTTCAACACTGACCTTGGGAATCTATTTCTGAACAAGAGCTGGTTGTACAGATTGTGTTACCTGGGCCCTTATTTAATTGAGAGCCCCACTTAATGAACAAAGCCCTCTTTGGCATCTGCTAGCTAACCACAACATCTTCAAGTCAGCTTGGCTCTTTCAGTAAAGTGGTCGTCATTTCTGAAGACTGTAACCTGGTTGCTGACCTGCTTGCATTCTTTGATTTTTAGGATGTGACCGTCTGGCTCCCAGCACTGCCCCATTCCCCCTTCACCTACACAAAGAAGCTGTTTAGTCTTTGTCGATTGTTAATTAATTAGTAGTTGTTTAGAAGCCTGAATATAATTTCCCAGAAAACTATCATAATTTTAGCAATACAAACTCATAATAACTATTCTGATTATAGTATCATAGTCACAAAATGATGATTATTATTAATGGGATCTTAAATGACTTTTCCTTTTCCTGGGAATGAAAATCTACATATGCTTCCACAGTACCTTGGAGTCAGAAAAGCAACTTACAATGGTCTCCTTCAACTTGGGACTTGAAGGACCCTGCTTACCAGGGAGCAGGTATTTCTACTGCTGCACCGGAAGCCCTGACATCTATATCTGCCTCCGGGAACTCATTTCTTGGAGTCATATGTGGAAGGTCAAAGCATTGTGTAGCTGTAGAACTAATGCCCAGCAATGGAAGTTCTTCAAGAACACAAGCAGAGTGTGGTAGTCTCTGGATGTAGCAGAAACGGATTTATAAACTAATATCTTTGAGTTTCAGTGATGAGAAATGGAAACACTGTGAGGTCTGCTTGTGATGCTTGGCTCTCAGGGTAGCATTAATAAAGTAAGTGAACAGACAGGCATCATGCTGTCACCACGACTAAGGCTTCCACTGCCCGAGTGCTAGCTCTGCTGACCTCAGTACTTTCATATGAAATAATTGTCTAAAAATGCCCTAAGTACATGTGAATCTTCCACATCTGGTTAACCTCTTTAATGACATTTTAACAATGTGCTGTCCTGTTCACCAAGTCACAGTTACCTGTCACTCTGTCCTGGCAGGGCTAACAGAACTTTCCTCGACATGACTAAAGTCCCAGAGCATGCTGGGATACTTCCTATGTCAGCACCCAGGCCTGTGAAAGGCAAACTGGTTATTGGACAAGATGCTGGTGTGAATCCTTCTGCCTATTCTCATCTAGCTAAGCATGCTCTCAAATGGCCCTGGTGTTAACATTCCTTCCACTCTGAGATGTGACATGAATTCTCTCCTCGAACTTAGAGAGATTGTTTTTCCTTAGGATACCTATCGTACTGCTCCACAATGGGATCCAGGTCAGACAGGACATCTGTCTGCTTGTCCTTCATTCCTTAGGACTGTCCTTTCCACAAAAGGCATCCATTATCTGCCAATAAATAACTGCATTTTCCAAGTGAATTCATGAATTTATCATCTGCTTTGTAGCTACTTGGACAAGTCTGGGAGCATAAGGAGGAATGAGATGTACTTAAGCCAAAGACCTCACAAATTAATGGTGAAGATAACATGCATATGAACATGGAATATATATGGAAGACATTGTGGACACTCAGTGGGAAAGTGATTGATACCAATATGGTCAGGTCAGTGACTGGTAGACATGTAGTGTTTTTAAATATCATGATGGGATTTTAATAAAAGCTAACAAATACAAGTGGCATTTACTTTCTAAGCAACCCAGGCAAATAAGACATAGAACCTAGACATTTGTGAATTAATGTGGAGAATTTTTTTCCTAGTAAAAGGTCATCCTACCCAGGATTCCAAGAAAGTCGGGAGGAAGAGGCCATATTGAAGTTTGCCCTCTCTGAGTTGTTTTACTCGGCAAAAAGTCATCCAAGACACTGAGTGATTCAGGCCCACTTAATGTTAGGTCTAAAGTCATCATCTAGAGAATTTCAGGACATAATCTCAGACTATAAGAAGGATTAAAAAGAATTAAAATTAAAGTAGAAAAGAATCCAATCCAGAACAAAGCAGGAAATAAAAATTCAAGTTCATCAGTAATCATCATTACAGTTGTAAATACAGAAATGATCAAGTTTAAAGATGTGTTATCCCCAGTGATTAAAACATGGCCTATAGATACTCCTATATTTACAGATGCAAAAATATCAAAAGGCTATGTTACTTTGACTGGCTTCAGTTTTAGAATTCTCAGGAGAAACGTGCCTTGACCTAAGGGAGCTTTGTCACTGTGACTCAGGGATGGAGGAGCCAGGAGTCAGACTGACAGGACCCACTGTCTCCAACATCCTCCTTCTTCCTCCCTGGCGATCTAATTAACTGTCCCAGCTAAAAGCTGCTGCCTGTAAAGTGAGCTGATCTCATACCTTCTGCAGAATGGGGTGGAGGGATGACGGGATAACCAGAGGAAGGACAATAAGTGAGGAATATTTCCAGTCTGCATGAAGCCTGGCCAGAATCGGAAATTTTCCATACATGACTTCTTCACAGCGAAACAATAATTGCCACTTTGGTGTCTGTGGTGGTTTGAGTGAGAACGTCCCTCATGGGCTCATAGGGAGCAACACTATTGGGAGATGTGACCTTGCTTGGGTAGATGTGTCCGAGAGGGAGGAAGTGTGTCACTGGGGATGGAATTTGAGCTTTCAAAAGCCAGTGACTCCCCCCACCCCCGCCACCTCCTGCTGCCTGCCAATTTGGATATAGAAATCTCAGCTTCCTCTCTAGCACCGTGTCTGTCTCTGTACCACCATCTTCCCACCATGAAGATAATGGACTGAACCTCTGAACTGTAAGCCAGATCCAGTTAAATGTTTTCCTTTATAGGAGTCGTGCTTATGATGTCTCTTCACAGCAATAAAACCCCAACTAAGATAATGTTCTTCTTAAGGCCCCATATTAAATTTCAGTGACTGTCTTAGTTACTTTTTAGTTGCTGTGACAAGACATCATGACAAAGGCAACTTACAGAAGAAAGAGTTTATTGGGGCCTTACAGTGCCAGAGAGTTAGAGCTCAGGTTTCTCCTGGTGGGGAGCAAGACAGCAGTCAGGCAGGCATTGCTCTGGAGAAGTAGCTGATCGTTTATACCTTTGTCTGTAATCAATAGACCAAGGAGACAGCTGGGAATGGTGTGAGCCTTCTAAACTTCAAAGTCCACCCCCAGTTACACAGCTCCTCCAGCAAGACCGTACCTCCTAATCTTTCCTAAACAGTTCTATAAACTGGGGGCCTTGATATTCAAATGGATGTGCCTATGGGGATCATTCTCATCCAAACCACTACAGTGACAGATTCTCCACAGATAATTTAGCAATTTTGAGTCTCCAATCTGCCACCATGATGCCCTGTGAGCAAACGTCATGTAGAATCTCCCATTGCAGGTCCTGTTCTTTCCAGACTGAGTTGTCTATGGGTCTTTCTAGAAACTCTTCCTCCTTGCCTTCTTTTTTTAAATAAAAAAATTTCCACTTCCTCCCCTCCTCCCATTTCCCTCCCCCTCCC
>LOJH01074155.1:9539-20465 GCA_001685095.1 Ellobius talpinus
CATACCCAGGTTCCTGGCCCAGAATCACAGTTTGCAGTGGCTTAAGAAAAACCCACAATTCACTGCATTTTCCATCAGGTCCAATCAGGGGCAAGCATATGTCCTGACGTATCTCCAGCCTGTGAACCTCCCGCCCACATGTGATTAAGCACATCCGGTGCAGATGGGTCAAACAAACTTGTTTAGGGGAATGAAAACAAGTGTCTTGTTATCTCCCATAAATAATAGCCTCCAGCATTTCAGGAACTGTCTGTACTTGGGCAAGGGGCTTGCAAATAGGAGGCATTTTTGTTTCATGGATCTCTTAGGCATAATAATTAAATATAAAAATGAATTTGCTTTCTGGTAGTTCACTTCAGAGATTACTAGTTCTGGAAGTCACTCAGCTAAACAATTGATGTCTTACTTTTAGATCAGATTTCTGCTAGCTGTATAGACATGTTATTCATTTAAAGAATGTTTATCTGAAATTAATACCACATTGACCATTTCTAACTTTTCCTCCTCTCTCTCTCCTGCAAGGTTGAAGACACTGAGATTGGAGAAAGATATTTAAGATTGCAGAGGCACGGTCCTCAGATTGGCAACAACACTCTTTTGTGTTCTGTTCTGGACCACTAGTGTGTCATATCCACATGTCTCTCTGAATCTAAGTCTCATTCCCCTCCTCTCCTCTACCTAGGGATAAAGGAAGCTTAAAATGTTGGTTGAGTGGAGATGGTCTTTGCTGGTGATGGATTTCCATTTTCTTTGGTTTGCTGGTTTTCCAAATCATTTCCCCTGTCCTTATGTTGGCTTTTCTATGAATGGATGAACATGGTTTCCATAACAATGTCACTTAGCATGGCTAGTACATTTTCTTAATACTGAATACACCTAGTGAGTTGACTTTTGCTCAGTGGGAGATCTGACAGATTCTGTTCATGGAGGCCCTTCACCATCCTACACAAGCAGCTAAGTTCTACCCAGTCCCTAAACTATCTCCAGTTTTACTTCTCTAAAATTGTGTGTGTGTGTTTGCCTGCTTGTTTTTGTGTATCACCATGCATATGGTACCTATGAAAACAAGCAGGTGTCAGGTCCCTTGGCACTTGAGATTTAGACAATTGGTAGCCACAGTGTGTGGTTAGCCCCTGCAAGAATATTAAGTATTTTTAGACATTAAGCCATTTCTCTACCCCCAACCTTTATCATTTTAGCATCTACAACAATTTCCTCTCCTGATGGAAAACTTCACTCTACAATACAGCTGCGCTGATTCTCATGTTTTACGCTGATTATCTAAATCTGGGAAAGATCTAGGATTCTGGTGGATAGAGTAATGAAAGAGGGATGTGGCAGAAGCAGAGCATCTGTATCCATCACCTGACATTTTAATTTTTATTTATTCTCTCATATGATATATCCCTACAACAACCTCTTCTCCCTCCACCTTCTCAGTCCTGCCCCCACCTCTCCTCTCCCCGAGATCCACTTAATCTTGTCTCCCTTCATTAAAAAGCAGGTTTTCCAGTGATATCAAGTGAACACAGCATAACAAGATGCAAGAAGACTAGGCACATACCCTCAAATCAAGGCTAGATGAAGCAACCTAGTAGGAGGAAGAGGGTCCAAAGGAGCAAGCAAAGGAGTCAAGATACCTTTTCTTGGAGTCCCACAAACACAGCATGTATGCAGTATGCAGAGGGCCTACCACAGACACATGCAGGCTCCATGATTACAGATTCAGGCTCTGCGAACCCCCATGAACCCTGCTTAGTTGATTCTTTGGGCTGTGCTCTCCTGGCACCTCTATGCCTCTGGCTCTTACAATTCTTCCCCTCTTTCATGTGATTTCCCAAACTCCACCTAATGTTTGGCTGTGGGTCTCTACATCTGCTCCCATCAGCTGCCTGAGGAAGCCTCTTTGATGGTGATTGGGATGGGCCCTGACCTATGAGTATAGTAGAATATCATTATGAATCATTTCATTGGCTTTCCGTCATCAGTCTACCTGGTTCTACCGTAGGTCCCTGAACCACGCAGTTTCAGGTTCCTAGCCATCCAGGCAGTGTCAGACATGGGCTTCCTCTCATCTAACTTGAGGCCCAAGCCACAAGTCATTGGCTACCCTCACAGACTCTGAAACATTACCCCAGCACATTTTACAAGCAGGACAATGTGGGTTGAAGGTTCTGTGGCTCGGTTGGTGTTCCAGTCCCATCACTGGGAGCCTTGTCAGGTTACCAAAGATGGTTGGTTCATCACCTGACCTTATTAAACTAGTGTATTCACTAGAGTTAGCCCTGGGTCAAGAAACATGCAGCCAGCACTTCAGACCCTAGGGAATAAACACCATCAACCTACGTGCATACCTACCTACCACAATTTTCCCTAAAACTCTTGTCCTTCAGTGAAAATGGAGTTAAATTAGATGAGACTCTTCACAGTGACTTTTGCTGTACCTTCTCGGTTGTCTTAACTCCAGAGTGTGCTCTGGTGAAGCCCACTGAACCTTCAAAGGCCTTAATCAACATTGATTCATGACCCTTTTGGAGTCACCTGACTGGATGGGCAAGGAGTGACTGATTCTCACAGTGACACTATTCAGGGATTGTTTCTGGAGGGGCACACTACAGACACTTCTGTGTAAACAAGCCCTTTAAAGACGCGAGTTATACTGCCAGCAAAACAAACATAGGCTCAATGGAGGAACAGGAGTAAAGACTGGCATTTACATCCTAGAAGTCGGTCCAGGAGCCTTAGAGACATTTCTGCCATCGTGTCTGATTTCGTCGTGAGCTCTGGAAACGTGAGTGACTCCCACATTGTATCTGATTCAATCATAAACTCTGGTAATGTGGGTGACTCCCACATTGTATCTGATTCCATCATAAACTCTGGAAATGTGGGTGACTCCTACATTTGTTGATAGTCATGATGCTTATAAATAGTGAGCAGTGGGGGGATAGGAAGGGGTGGGAGAGAAAAAAAATAAAAAAAAAAACCTAAGTATAATGAAAAACGCTCTGAGGAAGCCTGAGATTTAGGGATGTTTCTCGGTGAGTAAAATCACTTTCCACAGAAGCCTTGTGATCGAAGTTCAACAGCGAGAGTCCACCAAAAGCTGGACACAATGGCGTGCATCTGCAGTCCCAGAACTCCTATAGCAGCAAGATTGGAGGTGGAGAACAGAGAGCCACTGGAAGATCATGGGCAGAGAAACAAGAGATCCCATCTCGACAAAGTAGAAAATGAGAACTGGCTCCAGAAAGTTGGTCTGCCGACTTCCATGTGTTCCATGGCGTGTGAGCCTGTGCATGCACATGCACATACAGACAACAGAACAAAAAACTGAGCTTTAATAAAAAATATTTTAAATTTTTATTACTGTGTATATATGTATGTGCGTGTCTGCATATGTGTGTGCGTGCACAGGTGGAGGTCAGACATATCTGTAGAGTTCTCTCCTTCTACCATGTAGATCCCAGGAATGAAAATCAAGCTGTTAGACTGGGCAACAAGCAACCTTTACTCATGAGACATCTTCCTGGTCCCAGGAAATACTAGGTTATTTGTGGTGATTTCACATTCCCACACATCTAAAGCAATTGGTAGACCTTTCTTCAGTTCGGCAGGTTTATCTGTTTTAAGGTATCCAGAAAATACAGGTGACTTCTCACTTGGAAGTGGTCATCAAAACAGAATAAACTATCTTAGTCACAGGTGGATGAACTGAAGCTCCATTCTGTCCTTTGGGGCTACCAGTTTCTAACTATGTCAGCTATGACAATGCCTAAAACTAAAAATGACAAAGAAATAAGCTTAGAAGACCTTTAAAACTGCTGATCACTGTTTTTAGAAGTATACTTCAGGAAATAAAACATTCTATCCACACTAACGTGTTTTCACTTTAGAGAGTTTGGTAATCACAAAAGATGAGTCCGACTATGCTCCTGCCTCAGGCTCTTCAGGTCAGTCCCGTTACTGCTTTGCATCCAATCTTGAGAAGCCTACTTTAAATGCATCCCATTGCTGTGGGAGCTCCTTCAGCCAATAGCCTTCAAGATACCAGCCCACTGGCGTGGTCTCATACTATAAATGCAGCTGTACTGTGTGCGCACTCACTCTCTTGCTTCTGGCTGCTAGATTCAGTTCCTGTTCCCTGTTTGTGCAGAGGACTGTGATCTAAGTCAGTGATCTGTGAGTCTCCCTAAATAAATAATTTATATGTAATTCTGAACTAGTGTGGGATTGTTTTGTAACTTCCATTATCATCTGGCACCCAAATGTGAGACCCAATCCACACTTTTTGGGGATTGGTTCACCTGCCATGTGGTGCAATGGGCACTGACTCTACCACCTACATCTCTAGCAGGCACTCAGATGCACAAGGCTGCTGCTCAGTACTCATGACCCACATGCTGCCTCTGTTAGTTACACGCCAACCCACACACTGCTGCCTGTGATCCCCACGGCACACATCGTCCACAACTCTCACTGATGGAAAACTTTGGATTTTCTTTTATCCTGGGCCCCAACTGTGGAATCTTTGATCACCTTAGTAACTGTTCTTAATTTGTTAAACAAAGCATATTTTTCAGTACTTAAGTAAGCAACATGTGCTGTTTACTGCTGCTAGCATCTCTTGGTCATGCGCTGCAACTGCAACATCCGCTGGCTGATAATTATTGCACCTGCTCCAGTTCATTGTAACTGCCTTACGACAGGTAAGATCTGAAAAACTACAAAAATTACTGATAACTGTCCAGGAGTTCAATAATTATTTTGCTTATACTATGAAAGGTATTCTGCTTTTGTGATTTTCCTTCTACATCCCTTTATGTGATTCTAGGAATTAGTTTTGTTTCCAATCTTATCTCATTAAAAAAATGATTCAATAACAGGACCAAGAATTAGGCACTTTTAGAAATAATACAGTCTTTACAGACTAATAATGGACAACTATTTGAGAAAATCAGTAGTATGGAGAGGGATAGCATCAATTTGACAGAATTATCTGAAAGAATTTGTGCTCTTGAATTTAACAATTGCAATTTGTTGAAAAGTTATGATAGATTAATGGTTATCTCTCCAGGGAGGTAATATGCACACTATTAAAATTATGTCCAAGGATGAGACGCTATCTTTACTGGACAAGTTTTGCACCTTGGAATCCTCAGTGAGGGCATTAGAACAGAATGCTGGACAGGAGAGCCAGACTTTACAAGAGGCAATAGTAAATAGAATTGAAAAGATTGAGGAATTTATTGAAATTGATGTGCAGGGACAAAAGGTACAAGGACAGGATTTAGCCTCATCAGTATTTGCGAGACCCCGGCATGACTTAAAGCATTTTAACTGCATATATGGTAATTTCCTCAGAAAGACCATCTGGCACAAAGTACCCTAAGGTAGTCAAAGAATATGCATGGGAACCAATACATATGAGCAATCTAAAAAAAATTAAACAGTTTCTTATGGACTGCTTTCACCTTTTTGTCAGGGAAATGGTGAAAACACGGGCTTCAATTAATCTCAGCAGTCCTAGAAGCTGGACCTCATCTGCTTTGGAAATGTTATTGGGGAAAAGAGGCAAAGCATTTAGAACAGAGAAAAGCAGAAGGATTTGAGACTTCCCAAGATCAAATTCTTGGCGAGGGTCATTACTCTGATCNCCTAAGGTAGTCAAAGAATATGCATGGGAACCAATACATATGAGCAATCTAAAAAAAATTAAACAGTTTCTTATGGACTGCTTTCACCTTTTTGTCAGGGAAATGGTGAAAACACGGGCTTCAATTAATCTCAGCAGTCCTAGAAGCTGGACCTCATCTGCTTTGGAAATGTTATTGGGGAAAAGAGGCAAAGCATTTAGAACAGAGAAAAGCAGAAGGATTTGAGACTTCCCAAGATCAAATTCTTGGCGAGGGTCATTACTCTGATCCTCAGGAACAGGCTCATTATGACGAACACCCCTTGTTCCCTATATAGTACAGCAGCTTTAAATGCTTGGGACAGGATTCAGGAATGAGAATTGCATCATTTATTAGTGTTAAACAGGGCCAGAGCAAACCCTTTAGTGACTTCTTACAAAGATTAACTAAGGCTGTACAAGTATGATTGACAAACCCTGGAGCTAGATGTGTACTTACCAAATTTTTGGCTTTTGAAAATGCTAACTTAGAATGCAGGAAGATCCTTGGGCCTCTAAAGTCAGATCAGCACCAATAGATGAATAGATCTTGCATCTAATGAATATTGAAACATTTGACTATAGTACTGAGGCTTGGGTAAGAGAAGTGATTTCCAATGGTATGAGGAAACATCAAAATGGCAAATGTTTTAATTGTGATAGAATATGAAATCTAAGAAGGGACTGTAGACAAGTAGTAATGTCTCCTCTAGGTATGGCAAGAATAGGAGGACTCAGCCTTCTGGTATTGTAGGAGGTATGGCAAAGGCCAACAGTGGATCAATGAATGTATGGAACAAAAGACAAACAGGGCAACCCATTACCATTGGGAACTCCTCGGGAGGCCTCTTGCAGGCTCCGATGTCAAACAAGGTCCAACCATTCCCAGTCACTGTGGTGAATATGTCTCACCAGGAAAATTAAACAATCCAGTGCCTAATGTAAAAAAATCATACTATTCTGGATGATGGAATAGACATGAAGGATGAATCAAAAACTCCAGTAGGAAATATGAAGCATATATTTTGGCAGACTTCTTTAAATCAAAGACCAAAGCTAAGAGCATGTATAAATGATGTTGTAATTGAGGGATTACTAGACACAGGTACAGCCATAAGTATCATTGCTCCAGAATCTTGGCATCCAGAGCCTAGCTCGAGTTTGGAGACCTGTCTTTGGCCATGACTTCTACATGTGAGTGACTCAGCACATCCCGACCTAGGCCCAGCCATTGCTAGCATGGCAGAATATTACTGGTCCTTGTTCCTTATTCCACCTCAACCCATCCCAAGTTTCCCCACCCCCGTTACAACCCTACATAAGTGCCTGCATGATACCATTAAATGAGATCCTCCTTCAACAGACTCCCGACTCAGTGGGTTGTGTTTCTCCGTGGTAGCCAGGGGGGAGGGCTGGGTCATTCAACACACCATTCAGTTCAGCCCCAGGGAGAGTCTGGTGGGTCCAGCTCTGCCCCTGCTCTTTCTGCCAGAGAATCTGGCAGATTGGTGCCCCATGTGAGGAATGAAAGAATCGCTGACAAGCTAGTCCGTCTGTGGTTAATGTACCCCCACTAAATATGGGGAAATTCTTTACTAAACAAAATCCTACTTTGGAACCTAGTTCAGTGTATCCAACAAAATCCTGCTTTGAAACCTAGTTCAATGTACCTGTCTAAACAAAATCCTGCTTTGGAACTTAGTTCTGCGTAGCCGCCCCTAGACCCCTTTGACAGCACCCTTTGGCCCTCAAGGGGTCCTTCACCTCCAGATCCCCCTATAAATCCCTTTTGAGCACTCTCTGACCTGCCACTTTGCTGTGGGAGGGACTTGCCCTATAGGGGAGTCCTCTCTGCCCCCAGCTTCAGCATTAGGAGGGGAAGTGGCTGTTTCCGGATTCCGGGGCAGGTAGCTACTTCCAGAGCCACAGAGGGAGGAGTGGTATACCTGTTTCCTGTAAATGTTAACCCAGGTGATAACTGACCTAATGCCTGGTACCCTTGGGAAGCCCAGGATCTTAAGGATCTAAAGAAGGCTGTAGCTGAAGATGGGCCAAATTCACCCTGGGTTGAAACCATCCTCCCGGGGCTAGCCCATCAATTTTGTACTGCTCGTGACTGGAGAGATCTGGCCAGAGCTGTGCTTATGAGATCTGTTTTTCTTAAGTGGGATTCCTACTTTAGAGAAGAATGCGGGGTACAAGCTGAGCGCAATCAGGCAGCTAACCCCACTATCCCTATCACTTGGTATGCTCTCGGGTAGAGCTGACAACCATGCCATGAGCCCTCAGCAGGCACCCATCCTCCCCCTTCTGTATCAGGATCAGGTTAGGGCTCTAGGTTTAGCAGCTTAGAAGAAGCTTGAGGAGGGTTCTGCTGAAGCCCTTATGTCAGGGATCACCCAGAAGCTGAACAAGGACCTCGCATCCTTTATAAAAAGGGTTAACAAAAGCCTTCAGAGAAAGATGCCCCCTGGGGAACTTAGGGACCAGTTTGTTCTAATGCTGGTGTGGGATGGAATGAATGCCGACCATAAACTAGCATGCGTGGGACTTAGGGATCACAGCTTGGGGAAGTGGATCATTGCTTCCCAGGACATGGGCCCAATGTCTCATCAAGCAAGGACTATGGCTGCCACCATGCAGGCCATACATAAGGAAAAGATGGCAACTTTGATTAACGCCCTACAGCAAGTAACTATAGGGGGAAAGTGGACCTGTTTTGCATGTGGAAGGGAAGGCCATTTCTAAAGAGAATGTCCTAATAAAGCTAGAGTCAGCCTGCCAGCTCCAGCCAAGACTGTTATGCCATGCACCCCAGGCCCCTGGTGCAAAAAGGGATTCCATTGGCCCAGGGATTGTGGGTCCAAGTTCAGTCTCCAGGGGAAGCCTTTAACTCCCCCAGGGGCCACCCTCAGCCCTGTTAAATAAGGGGGAAAGGGCAGTCAAAGCACACTGGACAGTGCCTTTGATACCCAGACTAAGACCAAAGATGCCTCTAACAATTGGAGATAGAACCTTCAAGTTCCTTGTAGACACTGGGGCTGATTGCATGGTAATCAGAAAAGAGGACCCCCCCTCCCGGCAGCTGGTCTCAAGGCCATCTTTACTTGGTGTGGGCAGGCAATCTACATCATGGGAGACATCAACTGGTTGCCCTGGACTGATTCCAACAGTAATCACGGGGAGATGTACCCCCCTGGTGGCCTTTGGCCTAACTGCCAACCTCCTTGGGTAAGACATCCTAAGGAAGGCTGAGGCATATATTACCACTGATCATAAGGCTTTTTACACTGAAGGATATGAGTTACAATTTAAACAGGGATGAGCTGCCCACCCTAATTCTCAGGTTCACCCCCAATCCTAAGCGCCACTGCTTGCTCCCCAATGCCAAAAATCCAATGGGAACCTGGTGACCCCCCTATGGGTTGAGCAGTGGCCTCTACCTTTTCTTTTATGTTACAACTTGATGCCCTGGTTAAACAACAACTGTTATTGGGGCATGTCTGGCCATCTATGAGCCCTTGGAATTCACGTTTTTCTTATAAGAAAGGCTATTGGCTCCTGGAGACTTTTACATGACTTAAGAAAAATCAACAAGAGGATGATCCCATTTGGGATCCCCCAAGAGGTGACTCCCCTGGATATCTGACATTCCTAACACTTATTACCTAACAATTGTTGATATTAAAGATTGCTTCTTCTCCATCCCCTTACATTCAGATGACATGGAGAAATTTGCATTCTCACTGCCCTCAGCTAACTTCCGGGGCCCAGATCAGAGGTTTGAATAGACTTGTTACCCCAGGGGATGGCTAACCACCCACCCATGTGTCAATATTATATGTCACATGTCTTTTCCTCAATGGAACATTCTGATATTTTGTTCTACATTTATATGAGTGATATTATTTTAGGAAGCCCTGCTTCATCAGGCCTTAATGACCTCATAGCTAATTGCCTCACCATTCTAAAGGATAATAACTTCAAGGTAGCTCCTCACTGCAGGAAGAGGGTTTGAGTGTGTCTCAATGAAAAGAGGCCCAACTGGGTGCTGGCTAGAGATCTTAAATATTTACCCCAACAAGGGGATAATGATAATGTTTCCAGGGAGTGTCCCACCCCTGAGGAGTGCCTTTTTGCTTCTTCCCTAGAAACAAGCAAAGACATGGATGCTGTCACTTATCCTGATGAGACCTAGAGAAGAAATGGTGAGACCTGTAGGACAACCCCCTGTGGACAGGCTTTTGTGGATTTTTTTACCCTACTTCCTTCACCTGCTCAGACCCTTTCCTTCCTTTTCCTTATTCTCCTCATTACTGTTGGGTCTCATGTGTTCAATAAGATCACTCAATTTATTTACTAAAGTTTGGAGGCAGTTGAATTATATCAGGTCGAGGAATACTATCATAGGTTGGCCACTCAGGAGTCTGGGCTCCTCATATGACTGTATGACTGGTAATCCTCATATAAACATGCCTCCTCCACCCTCCACTTGACCAGTGATGGGTAAGATCTCAGACAGGCTGGGACAACCTAAGGCAGGTCATGGAGTGCATTGTTCATAAATGGTACTCAGTGATGGGTAAGATCTCCATATGGGAGAAGACCTAAGACAGGGATCAGGTCTTCCACTTGTCACAACAAAAACAAAAGAGGGAGATGTTGGGCCTCATGAGGCCTGGGCATGAGGCCGAGTGTAACTTCCTGAGCCTAGCTCAAGTTTGGAGACCTGTCTTAGGTCAGGATGTGCTGAGTCACTCACATGTGGAAGTCATGGCCAAAGCCTGCCTCTGCCCAGACACCACTAGTGTGGCAGAATATTATTGGCCCTTGTTCCTTACTCTGCCTCAACCCATCGCAAGTTTCTCCACCCCCATTCACAACAATATATAAGTGCCTACCAGATACCATTAAATGAGATCCTGCTTTGACAGACTCCCAACTCAGTGGGTGTGTTTTTCCCTGGTGGCCAGGAGGGAGGGCTGGGTTGTTTGACACTCACCATCCTGCTCGCCCCAGGGAGAGTCTGGCAGGTCTGGCTCTGCCCCTACTCTTTCTGTCAGAGAACCCTGCGGCATTGCAGCAATGGAATGCCCAGGTTAACATTCATGCAGTCCTAAAACCTCAGTTTCTGGGAAGGATATTATAAGATATTATAAGCAGAGGTCACCAGCCATTCAGGCTGTACAAGAACACACAGCAACTAGCAAACCTTCAGAGGTACTAATGGCCTTGCCTTTAAAATGGTTAAC
>LOJH01074199.1:816-12415 GCA_001685095.1 Ellobius talpinus
GCCTCATATATGCTTTATGTGTGAAGGTGAGTTCTCCCAGCATTGGGATACAATTAATTTTTAAATGAACATGTAGAGTTCCAAGAGATGCTCTTTTAGTACGTATAGAGTTCCTGCTGCCCCAGAGAGACTGTGTTGTACTCTGTGTTTGCTGTCTGCCATTTTGGCTATAGCTTCTTCTCATTCCCTTTCCCCTGAAGAATGTATGAGGCTGCTGCTGCCTCCATGTGAGTTGCCAGTACCTTGTCAAATAGTAGGCAAAGTATAGGGGCTAATTACACCCTTCTCCTTCTGCTTTTCCCAGCCTTTCATCCAGTTTTTGTTTTTGTCTTTTATAAGACTTATCTACAAAATCCTTATATGAATTGATGTGATTAAGAAAAGTTGCTGGGCATGGTGGTGCACAACTTTAATCCCAGCACTGGAGAGGCATAGGCAAGTTGATCTCTGTGAGTTCAAGGACAGCCTGCTCTACATAGCAAGTTCCAAGGTTGCATAGTGAGACCATATCAAACAAGAGAAAGTCATAATTGAAAATGGATTTTAGTATCAATAATTTTGTCTGTGTAGTATGGAGTTGCACAACACTTTGACTCTTCGAATGCTGGAGTGTATCAGGTGCACCGCTGTGTTTTCTTCCTACTCTTAATTTCTTTATTCTATGCCTCCTGCACAGAATATGTGCACCCAAATTCTTTCATGACATGATGCCCCTAGAAAGTATGGTCTAAGAAAGGTCATATTTTCCAGACAGTTAAGCACCTGTAATTCCTTAGATCTTCACTCTGAAAAAGTCCATCACTCTAAGTTAGCAAACCATTATTTCAATTATTTCATTATGCATGCCTATCAGTGAGGAGTTAAAGGGCAGATTCTGATTCATTATATGGGTGGAGCCTGAGGTTCTGAATTTAAAGCAAGATCCCATGTAGCACTGATGCCTTTGACCTCCTCACTGCCTCACACTTTTAAGAAATAAATCTTCTCTGATTGTGTTTGGATCTTTGAAGTCACACTAAACAAGACTCAGTTATCTATAACTTTTCTTCAAACAAACCAACAAACAAAACACTTCCCAAAAGATAACATAATGCTTCCCTTACACCTGAATAGAACAAATAAATCCATTCAAATATGCATGCTAGTAGCCACAATCAGGAAATGTTAGATTGGTTAAAGAGATTTAAATCTCTCCTTAGAAAAATCTGTAGACATTTCACTGTGAACTCCATAGCGGAAATGGCTGTGTTTATTTTTGATTGGCTAGAATTTCTCCTCTGGTCTTTGTGTTCTCCATGCTGCACCTCACTCAAGAAGATGTTGCATTATCTGTGCTTAGATGAACAGAGTATCTAGATTTCCCTATCTGCTTAAAGAATAAAATGGGGTAAGAGTTGGACTCCCTTTACCTGCTCAGTGTTGCAAGCTTTCATAGCAATCTGTCAACTTTGTGTGTCATATTTCTTCGTAGCAAATTTGGTTTGTTATACAGTGAAAACTACTTACCCTTAACTGTCAGAGTTCTTCTGATGAAAACTATGGCAATTCTCCTAGTAGTCACTTAAAATTCAGCGTGAATGACACTTGAACACTTTCTTTCTTTCTTCTTCTTATTCCTCCTCCTTCTTCCTCTTCCTCCATCTTCTTCTCCCTCTCCCTCCTCCTTCTTCTTTCTCTTCTTCCTTTTCCTTCTCCTCCTCCTCCTTCTTTTTTTTTGAGACAGGGTTTCTCTGTAACTTTGGAGCCTGTCCTGGGATTAGCTCTTGTAGACCAGGTTGGCTTCAAACTCGCAGAGATCTTCCCACCTCTGTCTCTGGAGTGCTGGGATTAAAGGTGTGCACCACCACCATCCAGCGTGAACATCATTTCCAATGGGGGATGAACACCTGTCTGTTGAATCCTGCCTATAATCCACTGCTGAAATGCTACTGAAGTTCTCAGTGTAAGACCACATTTCTTTTGGTCCTTAGGATTATTTGAGTTCTGTTTGCTTGTTTGATCAGTTGCTTGATTTATATGTCATCTATTGTGATCTGTACACTTCAGCCTGGGAAAGGAATGGGGGACTGATTGATCAATAATGCATTTGTTAATTATACCTTCACTTGATAAAGGTTGCTTACTTTGCAGTTCAGTTGGAACTAGTGCAGTAGATTTTGTGCTCGTTGTTAGGAGTAGAGTAGAAAGAAGATGTAAGCGCACCAGAACCTCATGCTTTATTCTAATTTCTGTGACTTAAAACACAAATATTTTTAGAAAGGTTTTCTTCGCCAGAAGAAGTTGTAGACATGCTTTTGCTGGAACATAAAACACAAAACTGCAAATAAGAAATTATATAAATTCAGAAGCAGAACTCAAGCCCCAATTCATCTAACAGTACTCTTGAAATTTCCTGTAGTGCTAGGCCTGTTCTTCAGCTTTTGATTGGTCAAGGCCAGTCCCTTAGGAAAACTAGGGTAAAAAAAAATGCTGGAAATATGACATGAGTGAAGATCAGCCCATGTTCTTAAGCTCTGGTAGATGAAGGAGCTCTCCCATTTCTTTGTTGCTGCTCTGTATCAGTCCCCTCTTTGTTTTTCTGTTACAGAACGCCACCCAACAGCATGGTATGACAATCCTACTTTGAATAGCATTAATCTCTTCTATTCAGCTGTGGATGGGGCTGATCCATGTGTTCTTACTTTTTAAATAAGTTGGCATTTAAACCAAAACTTCTTAAACTGTAGGACATAACACCTTAGGGTTATATAGTTGAAACAGTAGATTTCTGAACACTCATGACCAAAAATTAATTTAGAATTGAATAATTAATAAGATCAAGGTTCCAGCAGCACTTCCCCATCATGTACCTTATGACTTCTCTGCAGCTGCCGTTCGCAACACACAGCACACACTTGGCACTGAGCAAAGCCATAAAACAGCAACCAATTCTGCCTGGATGCCTCACCCTAACTGTGGCCCACAGCAGTCTGTTTCCAAAGCCTGTATATCCTCCCTGGCTGTTCCACAGTCGGTTGCCTGGCCACAGTTGGCAGTTGCTCAGCTCAGTCACAGGAGATGTCCCATTCCTCTCCTCATCTACAGTGCTGGATCCTTGCCAAGGTGTCTTCCAACTTTGAGAAGCAGATAGTCAGCAACTTTTGTCGTCTGTGATGAAGATAACCCACTGCTATCGTTCTTTTTTTTTTTTAACTGTGAAGCAGTTTAGCCATATGGAGAAGCACATGTGAAGTTAAGGTCTGGCAATATTCAAATCCTCCCTCCCGCTCTTTGTTTCAGATACAGCTAAATGCTTGCTTCTTCCATTCCATCTCTTTTTCTTCTTTCTCCGCCATATGTGACCTCTAGTTCTTCAAAAATCCCTGTTCTGAGAGTCCCTTGTCATGAGAAATGTTTATATACTCTCCAACCTTTTCACAGCCTCCAGGGCTCTGTGTGGTGGATCAGTGTCTGAGACTAAGAGTTGAAATAGGAGCAGAATGTTTGATGATTTTGATAAGACTTAAGTTGTCATCTGTGCTTATGCTTTAGTAGCTAATTATCATATATATGTGTTTCCTAATCCTGTGATCTTCTAGCTGATATAAATTTATGAATTACAACATTTATTGAAGACACATATTTTAATGTGAGAAATGTTATGCATTACTTGTCACGTGGAAGATAGACCAGGGCAGGATATTCAAATAATATCACAAGTATTTGTACAAGTAGCTCATCCAATGCTTCGAACCATTTGTTAGGTCGGTATTCAAAGAGTCTGCTCTGTGCCACCATAGACCCTAGGCTTTGGAGGTACTAACAAAAGTTGATAACCTTGCTTTTGTGAAGCTTATAGCATATTTGTAAATAAGCAGATGAAAAAAATACACCAGCCAGTAAAGATATATGTAATTGTGTAGCAGAGTAAGTGAAGGATTGGGGATGGGGTCCTGGTTATATCTTGGACAGTTAGCAAAGACATCTAATCAGGGAGCATGTGAGTAGTGTCCTGAAGGAAATGGGGACCAACCACAGATGTCAGTAGACAAACACGTTAACGATTAGATTCACAGGACTTCAAGTGGAAGGGTGTCTTACATGGAACCTTACACTGCTCCTTCATACAGTTCTGTGGTGTAGCTAATGGAGCTGCCATTTTATCCGTTTTTGTACATGGTGACATTAAAGCAAAATAGTGACTCTGTCAGTACCATACTTGATAGTTGGTGACAGAACCAGCAGTAGCTGATCTTCTGTATCCTAGAACATTTTAGTTTAGAGGTACTACAATTTGCTCTTTAATGTGCCAGGATTTACAATAGCACCCATCTGGGATTACCTTTATAAATATTTCTTTTGCGGGATTATATAAAGTCTTGGAACACCAGTCCCGATAAGAGGGGAGTTGTAGCATCCTACATTGTGAGAACCACAGGGTAGTTTGGAGCAGGCACTTGCACTTGCACATAGAAGACAGCATTTCTGTGGCAAGGTGTCTCACTGACCAACTAAAATTTGTAAATTTACCTTATTCAAGATCATCCCTATGTATCAATGTGTAATACTTTAGATTTGTGATGTCTTAGGAATCAAAGGATAGATTCAAACAAACCCATTGTCTATATTTTCTTTCCTGCTTGTCCCTACGGATAACATAGAAATGTAAATATGGCTTGATGTATTTAGCTGGCACTAATTCTACTACTATATATCTTACCTATTTCTATGTGAGTGCATTTCCTATTGTAATTTCTTGATTCCCTTTGTGTTCTGCCAGTTCTCAGTAACTTGTCCTTGAGCTGTGTGATCTTGGGCTTAGCTCCTGGAGGATGATGGGGCGGGCTTGCCTGAGGTGAGACGTGACTACCCAGAATCATCAGTCATTTGCAGTGCTGTAACTCAGCCTGGCCTCTGACTGTTGAAGGGATGTTAGATCTGAAAGAGAGAGGTCTGTATGTATCAGCACCAGCTGTGCTTTATGAAGAATCTGAACTAAATTTCTAGTCTGTTTCCATCGGAGTAGTAGAAGGAAGACCATTTTAGAGACAGAACTGAGAAAGCTT
This sequence comes from Ellobius talpinus, assembly GCA_001685095.1. Taxonomy (NCBI): domain Eukaryota; kingdom Metazoa; phylum Chordata; class Mammalia; order Rodentia; family Cricetidae; genus Ellobius; species Ellobius talpinus. Next base: position 5,862 of record LOJH01074199.1, read on the forward strand.
CCCAAGCAGAAAGGCCCAAAAGACCCAAAGAGCAATCTAATTGAGGAGCCAAGGAAAGGCCAGAAAATATGGAGCAGCAGAGTGAGAGTGGAGAGGAAAAGAAATTGAGGAGGTAGGTGGGTCTCGATCCTGCATAGACAGGTCCGCCATCTGTACTGTCACTTTTATTACACACTTAGTAGGACATAGAAGATGGTTATTATGTAAAATGTTACTTGATACATTTGACATTCTGAGTTCCATAAAGATCGGGTACAGAGCTCACACTTGGGAGCCTTGTACAGATGTTTACCTGACGGAGACTTGTGCTATCTAGATGCCACAAGAGTGAAGAAGATGAGAGACATGTTTGAGGTTCAGTGTGGTGGCAGACATCTATAATCCTACCTACTCAAGAGACTGAGACGGGGGACAATTTGAATTCATTAGTTCATAACTAACCGAGGCAGCATAGTGATGTCCTGTCTCAAAGAAAAGGGCAGAAAGAGAAGGACAAGGACTGTATACAACATATACTGAGGTGGCACGAGTTTGCTAATGATTGAGTTGTGTCAGATGGGTAAATAAGGAGATTATAGGTAATTTGTAGATTTTCAATATAATCAACTGAGTTAGTTAGTGATATCACGTACTGTAACGTTATAAGACTAGAAAGGGTAAAGGCAAGAAGTCAAAAATGCCACTGACTGAGTTACACACAAGAGGCCCATTGCAGACATCCATGCAGTGATGCTGGTTAGGTGGCTGTGACCTGGAGTCACTAGTAAGAGGGGCAGTAGATTTGCAGTGCTCTAACTGAGCCTGTGCTCTGAAACTCCTTAGTCTTCTGCTGCTAACTGAAGCCTGGAGAAAGAAACACTTTGAACTCTTATTGGAGAAGGAAAGATGAAGGACGACAAACCCAAATACAATGGTGAAACTTTTTAAAAGAGGGAGTAGTAGCACCCTGTAGGCCATGGTGGGATGTCCAGAAGACTGTTGCCTCAACAGGAAGATTCAGTGTGCCAAGCGAGAGACCTAGAAATTGCACGTCTGTATATTCAGACATTTCACTGTGGTGACAAAGACCTGAGAAAAGTAATTTAAGAGGAAGAAAACTTGGGACTGCAATAAAAGCATATTGTTCTTATAGTGGATCAGAGTTCCGTTCCCCATACCCTTGTCATTCAGCTCAGAAGCACCTGTAACCCCAACTCCAGGGCAATCTTCCTTGGTACTACACATGAGTGTACAAACATACATGTACACATAATCACATTTTATAGAAGGAAGAATGATTTAATTTGGCTCACAGTTTGGGTGTGAGTTAGCTGGCTCCACTGTTTCCAGACTGTAGCCGGTATAGGGAAAAGGAAGTTGCTCTCCTCACAGAGGAAATGCAGCCAGAGGCAGAAAGGGCAGCAACAACTTATACCTTTCCAGGGCAATGCCCCCTTCCTCCAAGCAGGCTCCACCTCCTACTTCCTATGACCTTCAAAAATGCCATCATACTATATATAAATTTATCAAGGGACTGTCTACTGAGTGGCTCAGAACACTCAAGATGTGTCTTAGGGTTTCTATTGCTGTGAAGAGATGCTATGACCCCACAAGTATTATAAAGGAACGTATTTAATTGGCACTAGCTTATAATTCAGAGGTTTAGTCCCCTGTCATCATGTCAGGAAGCGTGGAAGCAGGCAGGAAGACATGGTGCTAGAGAGGAAATTGAGAGTTTTACATCCAGAACAGCAGACAGCAGGAAGAGAGAATCACACTAGGTGTGCCTTGAACTTTTGCAACCTCAAAGCTGACCCCCAGTGACATGCTTCCTCAAACAAGACCACACCTTCTCCAACATGGCCACACCTTCTAATAGTTCTACTCCCTATGGGCCTATGGGAGCCAGTTTCATTCAAACCACAGCACGAGGTTACCACCTCTCAGTGACTGGAGGCACAAGCTGGAGACCAAACTTTCAACACATGAGCCTTGTGTTGGGGATACTGTGTATCAGCACTATAACTATTTTCACTCTTAAAAAGATAAGATCATAAAAAATATGAAGAGAGGAAGCAACCAAAATACTAACTCAGCATGTTTTTCCATTTTTTTTTCTTGTGCCTCTAAGGCATTGTTTAGGTAATTTAGGTAATAATACATGGATTTTAACACTGTGTATAATTTTTTAGTAGTCTCCTGTATAATGGGAGTCATTTCCCATATTGCAAACTTTTAATTAAACATTTAATTCTTGCATCTATATTTTTAAACTTAGTCTTTAAATGCTTCCAAACCATTATCTTCACTATTTTTGTGTAGTTCCTACTTCCTTTGTTTTTTCTCTCAGAAGATAGAGTGAGGTAGTCTGTTCATCTCCTCAGTCTGATTATTATTCCCCCTTCACATCAGTTTGTACAAAGCAAGGTAAAAGCTTGTCAGTTTGCCAGCTTGGAATTTGGATTTAGTGAGATTTCCCACAGTGAAGGGGACTCTTGATTTGAAACCCCTACAGTCCTGCACTGTGTCTTTCTTTATTTTAAATGAAAATAGATGATGAATGTTCTATTCTCAGGTTAGGTTACATAACAAATCCAATCTTTTAGAATATCTAAATCAAATGACTTTCAAATGAGATGGCTACTAAAAAAATCAATGATATATATATATATTTGTGTGTGTGTATATATATATAATATATATATATACATGTATAATTATGAGATTCCCTAGGCATAGGAAGCTAAGTATATTTTCTGTACACAAAAGATCATTATCAATGTCAGTTGAGACAATGATTATTTTTGGCTTTTCTTTGAATTGCATTACATAAATCTTTTAAATGGCCTCAGATCTAAACCTAAGTAAAAGATAAATGCCATGCCAAAAAGTAACTGATTTTGAAGTTTTTGTCCTGCAGAGGATTATTATGTCTTTAGTTCTGTGTATTTTAGCTTAAGCCATTCATATCTAAGTTGAAAAATCATATGACATCTGTTTACTGATATAAGGTGTGGACTGAGAAAAGACCATCCCAGGGGCCTTCAAAATAGAGAAATACAATTGTCATTCATAAAGCCTTTTTAAAAATTAATCTGATTCTTTGGGAAAATAGAAACATATCTTCAGTGGAGATGAAGTCATCTTTGTTAACAATTCCATTGCTAAAAATGGTAAAAAATAGAGATAATCAATGGATGGTTCTATATCCACATGCAGGTCCTTTATTCTACCCTACGTTTTACCCACTTTCTATAACAATTTCTTCTTGTAGAGGATAACTTTTCCTCTGGCCCGTTGAGCTCAAATCATACATGAGTGTCCCTTTCTACAGAAGAGCCTTGGGGAGGCTCTCTGGCATGAGAACAAACCTCTCAGGAACGTCTCGGAGAGCTGGTCCAGTCTTGGTTTCACGCTGTGTACCACCTGAAGCTTCCATTTAAGAACTGGCTCACTGAAAAGTTTTAGATATTCCCTTTTCCAAGTCAAGGGATGAAGACAGACGGCTGCTTCAAAAGGCAGCTGTGGAGTGGAGTATAGATAGCGAAGGACCCAGACAACAGCTTTCTTCTTCTGCCCGGGAGGTTTGCTCCTTCGTCCATGGAGCTCAACCCTGTGCTGTTTGCAGATCAGAAGAGCAGGCTCCCCTAGAGGCTCAAGGGTTCCAAACCAGACAGGTGGGAGCAAAAAGCCAAAGACTAATAGAGTCTTAGGGTGGGAGCATAGAAAAAGAGCCACATTTGACAAACATATTGCGTATCTGTCTGCCCTATTCTGTACGCTGCAGTAACCACCTGTTGAATGCCCCTCATGTGACACTGCTTTCAGTAGATGGCATTGGGCAATTGTTTTAATGAACAAGATAAAGCTAACGTTTGTCCACTCCCAGGCCTAAGAGTGCTGTATGTAAGGAAATCCTGATACTTGAAACTTGGGCAGACATCTCCTGGCACAAACACGAAGGAGATTTTGAGATAATACAAAAGAGGAAATATTATTTTGAAATAATCCAAAAGAGAAGTTGTGTCAATGCCATCTGAAATAACAGTGCCTGTCCTTTGCTGCAGTAAGACTATTCATACAATTAGAGGGGATTTAGATAAGTTCCATCTTTACTAGTAGAAAAGATGCCCATACTTATGGGAAATTGAGATGTATAGATGACCCATGATTTTCCCAGCATCTCCTTGCTACTAGTAGTAAAGCCCAAGACTCTCCTTGTAGGCTGGGATATTTCAACATCTCCAATTTAGCAGGTGTGAATAACATAAGTGATGGACCTCCTCCCCTACACACAACAGTAATAAATTCTAATGTTCTAGTGTCCGTTCTACAAGCCAGCAAGGTAACAGTAGGTCATAATAGCTTGTCAAATATTTCACTAATAATTACAAGAGAGGGGCCTGAAGGCTTTAAGTCTAAGGAGATGAAAATGTTGATTGCCCTGCTAAGATCTAGGCATGCCAAATATGTGTATTAAAAATATCACACTGGGAACTGGAGGGTTGACTTGGGCTTAAGAGCCCTGGGAACTCTTGCAGAGGACCACAGTTTAATTCTCAGCACTCACACAATGACTCACAACCATCTGCGTCTCCAGCTCCATGTGATCTGACAAGTCTCTTCAGGCCTCTGTGGTCACCAGGCACGATGAGTGTGGTGCACAGACAAAATAATCAGGCAAAATATCATGCAAATAAGAATTTTAAAAAATCACATTGTACCCTGAGTAGATTATACACATTAGTGATTAATTCCAAATTACCCATTATGCATTGGTGTCACAGTCATGAAAGAAATAAAAGCACTTCCTCCTCAAGTTGTTTAACAAAGAAGTGAGTCTAGATTTGAATTCTCTGCTTCATGCTTCCTGTGTCTTCTGTTTGCCGGTGTCAGTTGCATGGATCGGTGCCAGCCCAAAGGCTGTCTTGTGATTCTGTGTCTTCTTTTCTGTGTGTATTATGTGACTGTCCCTAACAAAGGGCTTTGTTTTGTATTTGTTGAACAGTACAGAAAGCTTCACATAGGGGAAGGAATGAGGGATACTTTACAGGGATTAAGTCAGAGTGGCTCCAAGTGATCCCAACTGACCCAGACAACAAACATCATTGTTTATCAACCAATATCCATTTTTTAAAAGGTTGCTTTGAATTTCTGTATTTGCTGATTTCAGAAAATGATACATATACATTTTTTGGATCAGGAACATGAAAGAGTACATAATTTAAGATTACAGCTATACAGCCTTTAATTCCAGCACTTGGGACACAGAGATAGGTGGATCTCTCTGAGTTCGAGGCCAGCCTGGTCTACAAGAGCTAGTTCCACAACGGGCTCCAAAGCTTCAGAGAAACCTTTTCTCGAGAAACCAAAATAAATAAATAAATGAATGAATAAATAAATAAATAAATAAAAGATTACAACTATGCTTAGGTTGTAAGAGTTGACTTCACGGGAAATCCAAGGCAAGTAAGAATGACTATTATCAATTTTTTTCATAAAGGCAGTTTAAACAAACAGGATGAGTACACAGTAGGGTAGCAGCCTTAAATTTTAAGTGACTTCAAGATGTATTATTAACTGTGTCTGTGTGTTCTAGCAAAAAAGTTCTAGTGTCTTAGAATGTAACAGACATTTCCAGAATATTGAATTGCCTCGGTACCCCAATAGTTACTATTATGTATTAATAAAATCTCATTTTTAAAAGAGGGAAAGTCTTCTCCAATAACCAGTGGTTGGATAGGAGGGCATTTTCTCCAGTAATAGCTGTAGTCAAGTACATTTGCTTTAGGTGATTGTTATTCATCTTTTTGGCTGCTTTAGCAGTACTGCAGAAATGGCAGGAATTACTTTTCTTACAATTCTGGAAAGTGGAGATCTAAGTTCAGGGTAGCCATGGAGAAAAGTTTTGGGAAGTCTCTCTCCCTGGCTTCTAGACTATAGCCATTGCGTCCTTGTGCATCCTCTCTGCAGAACTCCTATGCCAGTCTCTCTTCCTCTTCTTGTCAAGACCCGTCATACGGATTAGGGCTCTATTTTTATGACCCCATTTAACATGTATTACTTCCTTAAAGATCTTGATTCTAAATATAGTCAGATTAGAAATCAGGGATTCAACATCTGATTTTGAGGCAACACTGTTGGGTCCAAAACAGGAGTGTTAAAGCTGCGGGCCCCCATCATCTGAGACAAATACTTTTTTTAGCCATTTAAGTGTGAAGTTTCAGCTGGATGCCTTCACCCCGTTATTCACATTAAACCTGAGGGTTTTGTTCATTTGTTTGTTTAATCTGAGACAGCTTTGACTCTGTGTTTTGACTGGAGATGTGAAATCTAGGAAAGACAGTCCCTTCCAGTTCATGATGCTGCCAGATCTCACAGGAGCAAGTGGCAAGGTCACCCACAAGAACAGTGTCCCAGTGCCAAGCCACTGACACTGTTCACCTGTTCCCACAAGCCAGCCCTTGAGCTTTGTGATGAATGTCATTGTTCTAACTTGAGAGGGATGATAACAAAACCTATCTATGATGGAGGAGGGTCATCTGTCTATATGTTACTTTCATTGGTTAATAAAG
>LOJH01074221.1:0-14944 GCA_001685095.1 Ellobius talpinus
TATATGTAATGGTGGTTTGACTAGGAATGGCTTTCAAAGGCTCATATAGTTGAATGCTTAGTCACTGGGAGTGGTGCTATTTGAAAAGATTAGAAGAATTAGGAGGTGTGACCTTGTTGGAAGAAATGTATCACTGGGGGAGGGCTTTTAGAACCCACTAAAATGCCAGTCCCAGCGTCTCCCTCTGTCTATGGATCATGTAGCTCTCAGCTACTGCTCTAAAACCTGCCTGTATGGCACCATGCTCCCCACTGTGATAATAACAGACTAAACCTCTGAAACTGTAAGCAAACCCCAGTTAAATGCTTTCTTTCATAGGAATTGCCCTGGCCATGTGTCTTTTCACAACAACAAAACAGTAACTAAGACATATGGGTATTCTGCCTTCATGCAATGCTTAAGGAAGTCAGATCCCCTTGGACTGGAGTTACAAACAGTTGTGAACCACCATGTAGGTGCTGGGAATTTAACTCAATCCTCTGCAAGAGCAGCCAGTACTATTAGCTACTGAGTCATCTATCTTGAACAATTTTTAAAAATAAGAACCACATTTGGGTGACTCAAGTCATAGAAAAAAGACAAAATCTGGTATCTTTTCACCTGTAACCCAGCAGGTAACTGTCAGGACTCTCACGTCAACGTGTGTTACTTCCGTTTGTGTTGCATTTGTTTGACTCTATGAAACTGTGAGCCTTTCCCTGTCTAGAACACCTGATGGTCTAATAAAGATCTGAATGGCCAACAGCAAGACAGGAGAAAGGATAGGCAGGGCTGACAGGCAAAGAGATTATATAGAAGGAGAAATCTGGGGGAAAAGAGGTACGGAGAGGTAACCAGAGAAGGACACCAGGGGCCACAGCGATTCATGGAGTAAGACTAAGATTTACAGAAGTCAGAGAGTGGGAAAAGTCTAGAGGCAAAAGGTAGACAAAATAGGCAAAAGCTGGCAAGCAACAAAGAAAAAGCCTCTTTGTGATTTATTTGGGAGCTGGGTGGTAGGTCCCCCCAAAAATGCCAGAACAGTAAAAAAAATCATCATATTACTACTGCTATTTATTACAGGTAGCTTCATCCAAATAGTCACGTTGCAATCCAGAACTGCCTACAGTAAGGTTCCTACCTGCACTTCACAGCTGTGGATTGAAAATGCACACAATGCACCATTTCTCCTCTGTTCCAGCATCACTCTCACGGGTCCTACTCATCACACCCTCATTAGCACAGAGAATAATAAGTCCACCCTAGCCAGCATTTGTCTCTCACATCACCACCCAGTTTTATATCTGAGAATATTGTAATAGCATTACCCATAGGGAACCTTATAACTTCATAATATCCTGGAGCTTCTGTTCTCTTCACAGGTTCCATGAAAGGCCAAGCGCTTTGATGGCTCTTGAATAAAAGAAGTAAAATAAGGTATCTCATATGTCATGTGGGAAATCCTTTCAAAGAGCATGAATGAAGGACACACCCACCTTCACCTGCTGCAGGATGGTCTTGAGGGTGCTGTAAAGCTGCTCTGGGTCTCTGGGCTCTTTACTTGAAATAACAGAGAGTAAAGAAGGATTAGTGTTCATGTTCCAGGCCTCATCACCACTCAGCCTCACAGGTCCCAGCCTAGGAACTGAAGCCCACTAGCTGCTATATACCAATTACATCACTTGGCCCTTTTCCTAGAAAGTGCTGGAAAGGGGAAAATCACTTCCATTAATATCCTCTAGCCCGGCTTGCTTACCTTTTCTCTTTTCCACTTGGTTTCCAGCCTGTCTCTCCTATATGTCAACAAAATTAAACACTAAATGAGAACTGCTTTGGGTCAAGAGAATAACATACTACTTATTAGAAGCACCATACATGACAGCCATGTCTCAATAAACGTCTATTTGGGGAAACACACTGAAACCAACGGCATATTTATCTTCCTTCTCGTACAGCTTAGAGCGTGAAACGCTTTCCCAGACTGGCAGCTCTATTAATATGTTTTGTTCATTTCATTGAGTTATTAATTTCTTTTGTAGTGCTGGTGGTGCTCAACACCTCACATCACCACTGAGGCAAGTGCTCTGCCCCTGAGCTAGAGTCTCAGCTGGTCAGTGTCTAAGGCAGGAGCTCCAACTCTTCAAAACAAAGAAAGGGGAGAAGAAACTGCAAGTCGGAAATCTTCAATTATCTCACAATGAAGTGCTGCTGTTATTTTATCTCAAAAGAGTATCTGTTCTCTGTTTTGTGTAGTTGAGCTCCTGCTCGAATAACAGATGGTTTATAGGGCCTGGGGTCTGAAGGATCTGGATTTGACTCTTCTGTTCTCTTTTACCTTTCCTTCAGTTTACCTGCCTACAAAACACAACTACAGAAACTAGGTAGAATTAGCCACTGTGACATTAGTTGATTTAAAAAAAAAAACGTCCAAATAGCTAAACATTTGACAAAAGAGGAAAAAGTAGTGAATTGGGACCTGGCACCATTAGGCATTCAACAATGGGGCAGCTACTTGGCTATTAACAGAGACAACACACGGAAGTGAGCCCCAGGGTTCAGCATCAAGAGTCCTAGGGCAGGACAGATGCAATGAATGAGACAGCATCCCGTCTCTTTCATGGAGAATTTTAGTTTTGTGCCTGTGTGCTGGGGTGAGGGGTGGTAATTATAAGAACTTAGAGATTCAAACCGAATAAGATTGCCAAATGATAATTAGTAGGTTTCAATCTACAAATCCCAATCATTTTGTATAGTTTAACCCAGTACAGTTCATTTTTAGCATATTAAAAAGAATTCTTAAGAAAGTTACTGTAAAATAAAATCTTGAAACAACTGAAGTGACTTCTATCACACACAGAGAGGAGGGAAGAAGAAAAGTCAGGCAACAGGTTCATGCAGGTGACAATGACATCAAGGCAGGTTGTCCACATCTTGTTCTGAACTTCTGCATGCTAACTTATACAACCATTTGAACACCAGTTCCTCCATTTGTAAATATAAAAATCCAAACTTTCCATGCTATTTAATATATACTCCTGTTGCCAAGCATTGTGAATAAGCGCTAGGCCTTACTAAGTTATGTAACATTAATAACTCTTTTAAAGGTATTCTCGGCTGAGTTAGTAAGAAAAGGACATGAGAAAGTCTTTAGTACTGCCTCTCCATCCCCACACAGTGTCTCTCTCACTCCAGCCTCAGCTGACTCAAATTCTAGATCCTCCTGCCTTACTCTCTCAATGCTGGGATTACAGGCAAGCCCCACAACTAGTTTGCTGCCCACTACACAGACCACACAGACATGGAAAGGGGACGGTTGAAAGCTTTTCAAATGACTGCATGCTGGAAATCATTTCAAATATATCTTACATGATCGACAGAAGATTTTGCTTTTTAAAAGTATCTATACATACTGATTCCAGGAATGCTTTCTATAGGAATCTGCCGAACTCCATCTTTGAAACACGAAAGTCCAGGGTAGACTTTTCGAATCTGGGCTTGTTTTCTTTCTATCAGCTTTTTAATGATCTGAAAAGCATGAGGGAAAGAGGCCATACATGAACCAGGGCAAGTCAGATAAACTAAGGAGACAATGCTCCTGAGGCTGTATGCATGTTCATGAGACAAAAAGAAGGAAGGCTAAATACAAATTAACAGGTAAGAGGCAGAAGCGCTCTGGGTCCTACGACATGGCTCAGTGGGTAAAGGTACCTACCACCAAGCCCGAAGACCTGAGTTTAATCCTGGGTTTCCACATGATAGAAGGAGAGAGTCAACCCCAGCAAGTTCTTTATGTTCTTTATGCTATGGAGTGTATGTGTGCACCTTACATACATAAGCATAGTGCAAAATTTTTAAATATATCTTTTAAAAGAAGTACCCTTTTATACCACACTCATTAGTGACATTCACACAAACCGGATCATCAGAGAGAAGGAAAGAAAGGGGCTGCCTAAGAGGTTGGTAGGGGTCCTCCAGGTCCAGTCTCTTGACATCTTACTTGTGAACTGAGATATTAGAATCACCCTCCATACCAACATACACATATGCATGCACACAGGCAGCCTTTCAGCTCCCTGCCTATCACCTTTCCTCTTGCTCAAGGACACATGGTCCTGCCTATTCTTGTGTCCAACATCTTATTTATTGGACAGTGACCCAGCCTTTGTTCATGCCACCCCAAAACATACAGGTATTTGATGAAGCCATCTCACTTGTGGGGCAGTAGAGATTTCGCTCTCTGCCTTCAGCTCATTCTGATCAAGTATGCATTCCAGGACTAGAAAAGTTCTCAGTTTACACAGCTTACTCACTGCTTTTATTACTGAAGGAGAGTTTAGCATTTTAGAGTATTTCAGATTTTGGATTATCTCATTAAAGATGCTGATTCATGAGATAACAGAAGTATTGGAGAAGAAAAAAACATTCTAAAATACCTGGGTCAGGAGCATTTAGGATAAGAGATCGTTATCCCGTCTCTACAAGAAAATAATTATTTTATTACGGTATGATTGCAGCTGTTTTAAAAATCTAGTTCAAAACACTGAGAATAAGGCTATGAGGGTAAAGACACAGACTGAACTTCTTTATCAACACATCTCTCCCTTCCCAATGACTTAGAAAACAACAAGGAAGAAGGGGCAGAAAGAATGTAAGAGGCAGCAGACAGGGAGGAATGCTGGGAAAGGAAGGCCTCTAAACACCTTTGGCCTGGTGCATACACACATGACCTCATTTGAAAGGAAGGACTCAACACCATTGGCCGGGGGCATACACACATGAACTCATGGAAAAGGAAGGACTCAACACCATTTCCTGGTGCATATACACATGGCCTCATTTGAAAGGAAGGACTCAACACCATTGGCCTGGTGCATACACATATGAACTCATGGGAAAGGAAGGACTCAATACCATTGGCCTAGTGCATACACACATGACCTCGTATGAAAAAATGGCCTTGACACCATTGGCCTGGTGCATACACACATGACCTCGTGTGAAAGGATGACCTCGACACCATTGGGCTGCTACATACACACATGAACTTAGCAGCTGTGGTTGTCTGCACAAGAGTTAAAAATTACATCATGAAGGGGTAAGAGCTCCAGATGCCCCAGCCTTAGATGAAGAGCAAAGGGCAACTGATGACTTCTGAGGGAGGAAGCGTAGCTTTTCTTTGTGGGTTGTCAATGCCTTGATGGGTGACCCCAGCTCGTGTGTGTAGTATGAGGAGCTATGGGCTGAAGCAATCTGTAGTATGAGAAGCAACGGGCTGCGTCCCGCCTGGCTCCCGGCTGCCCAGCTATGTTAGCCCCCTGAAATAACCACACCAAAATTGTATTAATTAAATTACTGCCTGGCCCATTAGTTCTACCCTCTTATTGGCTAACTCTCACATCTTGATTAACCCATTTATAATAATCTGTATGTCACCACGAGGGCGTGGCTTACCGGGAAAGATTCAGAATGTCTGACTCTGGCAACTCCATGGCGGATCTCTCTGCCTGCCTTCTTCCCAGCATCCTGTTCTGTCTACTCCGCCACCTAATTTTCTGNATTACTGCCTGGCCCATTAGTTCTACCCTCTTATTGGCTAACTCTCACATCTTGATTAACCCATTTATAATAATCTGTATGTCACCACGAGGGCGTGGCTTACCGGGAAAGATTCAGAATGTCTGACTCTGGCAACTCCATGGCGGATCTCTCTGCCTGCCTTCTTCCCAGCATCCTGTTCTGTCTACTCCGCCACCTAATTTTCTGCCCTATCGAAAGACCAAGGCAGTCTCTTTATTTAACCAATGAAAGTAACACATAGACAGAAGAACCTCCTACACCACGTGTGCACATGGGCAGCAATAATTTGACTTAGTTTATTAAGTTCTAAAGCTGGGAGTCAGGTGGAAGATATATTGGGGTGAGCCTGGAAAGAGTGAGTAGAGAATAGATATAACCAAGTTACATTGTATATGTGTGTGAAAAAAAATAGGTTTACCTTCCAAACACTCCCATTTAATGGTATATGTGAGAAAAGACTAGAGATGGGGTGGGGTGGGGGAATATAAAAGAGAAAAGAAGAAAGGAGGGAGCCGAGAGGGAACAGAAGAGAGGAGAGAGGGAGAAAGCCTTGTCTTTTAAAATATGAACTGGTTTGTTTGTTTTTGTCCTAGGTATTACGTATTAGAAGCTAACAGATCATCTTCTGGGATGAAGCTTTGTGACTGGTGGAAAACTACAGAACAAGCAGCTGACAGTGCCAGGGTCAGCTGGCAAGCAGCCACCAACGCACTAAAGAACTGCTAAGTCCAGACCTGTTTGTTAGGACCTAGAAAACAGTGTGGGAAGACAGCTCTTCAAAAAGACATATCAGAGGCACTTGCTGCGCTAGGATTCCTTCCACAGCCCTATTGGAACTCCCCATTAGGCAGATATCTTTGACCATGCAACAAAAATATTTTGATTTTCTAACTTAAAATGCCTTTTGTTCACTTCTACAGCAGCACATATCTTACCCAACTTTAAAGAAAATACTCAGTGAGTGACTGCTGTCACTAGGTACAGAATAAGTTTTCTGGGTGTTGTTTCTGGGTCACATTTAGTAAGTAAAAGAATTGGAACTAAAAATATAAAGCAGATGGTTTTAAGGCAGATGTGTTTTTTCAGTAACTTGTCAAGGAAAAACACCAGATTAAGTAACAAGAGTACTGGAAGGAACTGAAGTGTTAAACCACTGTACACTCACATCTGGAGCCTTTTCTGTTATTATTTATCATTTGTGAGCATAAAGGATGTCACAACAATACACATAACAAACTATTATCTGGAAGACTTCAGACAGAGCTTGCAGTGTAAAGGGGAAAATAACAGACACTAGAAGAAATGTCTCTGTATTACTAATAATTAAATCCAAGTGGGTGATTCAGACTAATGCTGCAGAAGTTCAAAGGCAGCCTGGAACAGAACCTGAAAGAATGTCACTTGCTTGAGTGATAGGGAACAGGGTAATGTGAGCCAGAGAGCTAATGCATCAGCAATGGTCTTTGAGGACCCTCTGGGGGATGAAAGCAAAGAGCTAAGATTGCAAAGGGGCCAGAAGGCAAAAGGAACCAATGAAGTTAACATGTCATGGTACTATATACAGGCTGTATTTCACACAACACACACACACACACACACACACACACACACACACACACTGACATAGAACTCAATGAAATATAGTCTGCCCCAAGGCTGACCTGGGCAGAATGGGATCAGTACTCACCTCCTTCTGCTTTTTAATGATGACAGAGAACTCTGTGTATGGGATCTGAGGATTCAACTCACATCCCATCAAAGTGGCACCTTCATAATCCTTGATGTATCCGACATATTTGGTTTTAGGTATTTTGATTTCTTTGGAGAAACCCTACAAGGCAAATCAGTTCAGTTATCAGGATGCTGTGCAACTGGCTGCTAAGTGCTGGCTCGGGGCCAAGGATTAAGATGCGCACTCTCCCAATATCACTGTACTGCTATCAACAGCAGCCAGAGAGAGACCCATGACAAACAAAATGATCAAAAATCTAACAGTGCCAACAGGAAACAAATCTTAATTAACTAAAGTATCTGGAGGTGGCAGTGTTCACACCACTAATCCCAGCAGGATTGTAAACTCAAGACTGGGATGACATCCAAGTTCCTAGGACTGGAATCCTCTGTAGATTCAATCCTCTGTTGAATCAATTTTCCTTTAATTTTTAATTTTTAAAAAAGATTCATATTCAGTGAGGGATCCTGTCTCAAAGCAATAAGGCAGAGCAAAATAGAGGAAGACACCCAATGTCCTGCATTGGCTGCCAAGTGTGCACAATAGGTGTGTACACCCGGGCACACTCATGCATGCACAGATGTAGCCTGAGGAGTAAGACTTCACTGGACACTGACCTGCTTCTTGAAGTAGCCGATGGCGTACTCATCCGCATATGTGAGGAAGTTCAGAACATCATGCTTTATGTGGTATTCTTTGAGATGGTTCATCAGGTGTGTTCCATAGCCCTGTGGAATTAAAAATACTCAAGAAAAGAAATTCCTAAAAACATGACAGAAAATTATAGCATTCAGGAGTTCATAGTTTTAAATATTTTATCAACCAGGGTCCTTTCTAGAAAGAACTATTATGTTAACAAACCTTTCTTGCGTGTCTAAATTTTGAAAAGGAATCACAAGACAGACATTCAAAATCTATGGCTCAAGAAAAAAAATCATCGCTGGCAAATACTAATTACTGGTCCTTTGAAAATAACACACAGAGACTCCAAACTCAGTCCTAAAATCCTTGCTGTTTCCAGATGCTTTTAGAGTGGATGTGAAGGTTGAGTTTAATCTTGACTATATTTGAGAAACTGAGATGAAAGGAAGTGGGCAGAGGAATGGTGTTGACTATCATTACCATATCTGAGGTAAGTAAATGAGCCATGCAGACCTTCACTGGGGTGTATACTGATCTAAACTGATCTGTTTCAGATACCAACAACCCTTCTAGCAACTGCATCACAGACACCCAACTTACTTTGGTTTATCAGACCAGGAAAAATCTGAGGCCACAATCTGAATCAGCAAATAAAACAGTGGAAACAAAAACTATGGACAAAATACTGAATAAATGAATGGTTTAATATATTAAAACAGGATCCGTGTTCTGGTACGCATTTGTGATGCTAGCACTCAGGATGCTGCGGTGTGATCCCAGCACTCAGGATGCTGAGGTGTGATGCCAGCACTCAGGATGCTGAGGTGTGATGCCAGCACTCAGGAAACTGAGGTGTGATGCAGCACTCAGGAAGCTGAGGTGTGATGCCAGCACTCAGGATGCTGAGGTGAGAGGGTCTATATCTGGTATATAATCTTGGGCTATATATCACAACTCTGTCTCAAAAAATAGTAAAATATAGGCCAGGCAGTGGTGGCACACACCTTTAATCCCAGCACTTGGGAGGCCGAGGCAGTGAGTTTGAGGCCCACCTGGTCTACAAAGCAAGGTCCAGAACAGTCAGGACTGTTAAACAAAGAAACCCTATCTCAAAAACAAAAACAACAACAAGAAAAAAAGGAAAAAATAAGACTTGGGGGAAAGCGACCATGCACATGTATTAAATTTTCAAAGAATTAATAAAGATGCATTTTAAAAATAAAAATAAATTAAAAGAATAAAAACTGAGTGGTTTAAATTGAAAAAATACAAGTGTTCACTTTTCAGTATAAAGCTCAGATAAGACTGATGAATTTAGAAAGATCGTTTCAGAATCTCATAAAAAGACAGGAAACAGCTTCCAAAGGTGACTGTCCTTACACAAAGACTTCATCCACAGACACCACCTCACAGAATCACTTCCATTTCCCAAGCCTCAAACTAAGCAGTATATAAGCCAGAGTCGCTTTGTATGGCATGAGTAGGGGACCCCAAGCAATCTAAGCACTTTCCAGGACTTTCTCCAAGATGCCTTGCTACAGAATGGCTTGTGGGACCAACTACCACGTGGGTGCTCTGTCCAATAAAACTCAGCAGTACCATCTCCCTCTTTTGGAAATTGTTCCTCCAGTGCCGTTACCAAGAACGTTTTCCCCCAAAGCACCATGATACCAAGACACTGTGAGTTTGGATAGGATGTGAATAGAGAGGATGAGTGAAATATCTCTCCTGGAAGGAGGCATCGTGACATGGGGAAGAGAAACAACACAGAATAACAGTATGGACCTGCACTAGTCAGCACGACAGCTTGCTGGTGCCAACTGGGCTGTGCTGGAAGCATAAGACGTCCACCAGCAAAAACATGAACATACATTTTATACTGCCATCTTGGCATGGCAATATTTTGGACATATTAAGTTAAATACAAACTTTAAACATTTAACTTCATTTGATTCCTTTTACTTTGAAATACTACTACCAGAAATTTTTATTTTATGTACTCATTTATTTATTTGATGTTTTGAGACAGGCTGGCCAGGAACTCACAGAGATCCACCTGCCTCTGCCTCCCAAGTGCTGGGATTAAAGCAACTTTACACCTGACTTAGAAAAAGAATTATATATGAAACTTGTGTTTCTATTTTGTGACATGGATTCAGAACAATGTATTTGTAATGGGCAAAAGGAGAAAAGTTAGAAATGATTGAGTGAGGCATTAAAAAGGGTTCATCAAATGGCTAGGACTATAGAGATGACTCAGCAGGTAAGAGCACTGGTTGCTCTTCCACAGCACCTGTGTTCAGTTCCCAGTATACACATAGAAGTGAACAATGAGAAATTGCTTCAGGAAGACTGAGGATGAAGAAAGGATGGACATACACACACACACATACTGGCATCTGCATGATGCAATAGAGAAACTACAGCATCCCTCCCCCAAGTTCAGGATGCCTTGGAAGCTCGGCATATTTATTACACAAAGTTGAACAGGGAGGCTGGATTGCTGCATACAGCTGAACAAGGAGACAGGCTGAAATAATCTCACAGGGGTAGGCTCTGTAAGAGAGGTCCTCAGCCTGTAAATATTGAAGCAGGAATTCTCAACCTTCCAAATGCTGCGACCCTTTAATACAGCTTCTCACATTGTGGTGACCCCACCCATGAAATTATTTTCATTGCTATTTCATATTGTAATTTTGCTACCATTATGAATCATACTGTAAATATCTGTGTTTTCTGGTTGTCTTAGGCTACCCCTGTGAAAAGGTTATTTGACCCCCACCACAAGAGTTCACAAGCCACAGGCTGAGAACCATTGTATTAAGGGAAGAACACGATGGTGGGCATTGTCTGCACATACTATCAAAATATGTACAAGGACCAAAGGAAGGCTTTGCTGTCCTTCTGAACCTTGCACTGGGAAGAGGGGGGAGGCTTTGCCTTTTTCCCATGGGTCAGACAAGGGTCTTTGACATGGTGGGCTTGTGCCAGCAACACACATGCACTCAGGGCTTCCTCCATGTGTGTGTGTGTGTGTGTGTGTGTGTGTGTATTTACCTCCATAAATATACAATAAAGGCTAATGAAAGACACTCTCAGACCAACTGAACCCTGGAAAGGACACTCTCCAGCCTCTTGAGCTGCCTGCAGGTTATGCAGTGAGTGCCAAGTTCCCAGCTTTTGAGAGCTGTCACCCACCCATGCGTGATGCAACTGTCTCTGAATCATTTCTCCTGTAAGTAACCCTCTACCCAAATTCCTACAAGGACTCTGAATAACTTTTTCCCCTTATTATTCCTACTCAGTCTGTAATGTTTGGCCACCTTCCTCGAGATTTTAGAAAATAACAGTCTGTGCTGTGGCAGTGGAGGGAAATGGCCTCTGGAAGCCACTGAAAACTTTCCCACCAGTGTTAAGGTATCTTCAGTTTTGCTCTGCTATCGATAAAAGTGCCTAAGTTCACCCTAATCAATTCTTCCAAACTAAGTGCTTGGTACAGCCATCTTTAAAAAAAAAAAAAAAAGTTACCTCATATTATAAGCTACCGGTGTGTTTCCAAAGCAAAGTTTCTCTCTATGTATAATCACACCAAGTTTGAGTAAGGCCCTAAATTCTGTATTTTGGGAGACATCTGGACGTTCTTCACACTGGGGGATGGGTGGGTTATAAAGATAGAGACAGCAGCAAAAGGCATCTTGTCAGAATTCTTAAAAAAGCACTAAAGGGCAGTTTGTATCTAATTTGAGCCTTTCCCTTCCCCCAGACAAACTGTGAGACACCTGCATCTGCAATTTGGGGCTGACTGTTAGGATTCAAAGCTAAAAATCTCACATGCACCAGGAGGCAGAAGTAGGTGGACCCCTGTGAGTTCCAGGACAGCCTGGACTATACAAAGTTTCCAAGGCAACTAGAGCTACATAGTAAGACTGTTTAAAAGAAAGAAGAAACAAAACAAAATCAAAATCACAAAGAGCTAGATTGTAGACCTATAAATCCATAAGCCCTAGCACCTGGAAGTTAAAGCAAGAATACTGAGTTCAAGGCCAGCCTGAGCTTCCTAGAGAGTTTCAGGAAAGCGTGAGCTATAGAGACACCCTGCTTCCATAGAAAGAGGGGAGAAAAATGGAGAGTTAGTAGGATCAGGAGCTCAAGGCTATTCTTAGCTTTAAGCAAGTATGAGACCAGCAGCAACTCCATCAGATTCTGTCTTTAACGGGGGNTGTTGAACCTAAAAGAAAGCATGAGTGTACAAAACTAACCACACTTTATACAGAAAATTACTTCGTCCAGTGACTTATTTTTGGTTTCTGCAAATGACAGTGATTCTTTGAAGCTGGAAGAACCAACAGAGTCTTAGCCCTTTGCTGCCTCATTCAGAACCACGGGCCTCTGCTGCCCAGTGCAGAAACTATGGCCCTCTGCTGCCCCATACAAGAGCCACAGCCCTCTGCTGCCCCATGCAGGAACTACGGCCCTCTGTTGCCCTGTACAGAAGCCATGGCCCTCTGCTGCCTCATACAGGTACTACAGCCTCTTGCACCCAGTGGATAGACAAGCTAAGAGTGCAAAATACACACCAATTTCAAACACTTAGCACATACAGAGAATATAGAATATAGAGATAATTCCTCATGATATTGAATTTTAGGTTAAGTGAAATACATTTGAGAAACTAACCTCTCCTGCTTTCATTTGTTTTTTTTGAAATGGACCTTCTAGAAAGTTTGTAGTGTGTTCATGTGGCTTACATGTGCAGCTTTCACACAGCTATGTTGGACAACTTGCCCCAGACCTTCCAACAAATTTTCTGCAGCCACCATTGAATCCTGAGCTGCTTACAGCTCCATCATCACAAGGTTTCTTCATACCCTTTTGCAGTGGTTCTTAACCTGTGGGTCTTGACCCCTCTGGTTATCAGATATCCTGCATATCAGATATTTACATTACAACTCATAACTAACACAATTACAGTTTTGAAGTAGCAACTGAATAACTTTATGGTTGGAGGTCACCACAACATTAGAAACTATATTAAAGGGACACAGCATTAGGAAACTTGAGAACCATTGCTTTAGTCTGTCCTGATAGAATTAAAGTATAACAGATTCTACAGAGAGCTCTTTCTGCCTGGCACATCTAAGTTATTCCAGGCAAACCAAACACAATCCAAAAAGAGCACTACCTTAGCTCCCAGGAACACAGGGCCTGTGCCAGGTATGGTACATGGTACAGGGAAAGAAGGACTCCAGCAGGCTCATAGCCCACATAAGGGACGACGGCAACAGCTCTATGACAACGTGCTAGAATAGCATTCATAGACATCTGGGTTCAAGGGAATGCTCTGAACCAAATTCATGTAAATGCTTTCTTCATATATTTGGAAATTTCTCACAACTTCTCGTCTCTGTCTCTCTGTGTCTCTGTCTCTCTCTCCCTCCCCCCTCTCTCTTTTTAGTCAGTCTCCCTGGTTGTCCTGGAACTTAATAGGTAACCAAGTTGGCCTCAAACTCACCTGCCTGCCTCTTAGTATGCCCAAATCCACAAAGTCCCCAGGAAAGCCAACAAGGAGACAGAATCCCATATGTAAAAGCAAAGAACCTTTATTTTAAGCAAGTTTGCAAACTTGGTCTCTCCACATGTCCAATGTATTAAAACAAATGGAGAGCCCCCCATCTCAGTTAGAAAAGGGTTTTATAGTAGTAAAGGTGTGGGTGAGGGGTTTCTGAGGTTCGGGACCCCTGATTGGCTGACATTCATCTAGGGATGTCCTGGTGAGTTTGTGCTGGCAGGTGATCCTGCCTATAAGGGATGGAATGTTAGGCATTTCCTTTGAATGGTCTGTTCTTGGGTGGAGGTTGGGTAATCTCAGTTTGTGGTTCTTCCGACAACCAGGTGTTGCTTCAGGGTAAATTACTGAGACTCAGGTCTCCATTTAAATTTATCAGCAGGTGATAATGGTTGGAAGTAAAGAACTTCCTTTGGGTGACCTGCCCAAACTTAGCTTATTATGGCTGACTCCCACATCTCTCCTTCCTGAGTACTTTTCTGCTAAGATCCTGGGTTTCTCTTACCTTGACTTGTTCATTTGAAGTTACTGCACAGAAAACAATTTCTGTGAATCCCTGGGATGGAAACATCCGGAAACAGATACCACCAATGACACGGCCATCTTTAATTAAAGCAAGGGTTTTGTGTTTCCTGAAAGAATAAGGTTAAGCTTTATCTTTCTTGGTTATATAAAATACTTTTGGAGATGTTCCTTGTTGAGTCAGAAGACTTGGAGGAGGTTCTTCCATCTAGACACCAGCTCACCAGGTAGCCATTTTCCTGTAGTCTTTAGGGCAAGCCTACTTCAGAGCTCCCACCAAAAACAAAGGAAGAATTACCTTAGAAGAACGTGAGCCTGAAAGTATGTGCTTGGAGGGGCTCTAGAATTGGCTATGGGAACTGGAGGGAGAGCTCAGAGCTCAAAGTAGTAGGTAAGGGTGGCACCCATTCCTGAAGAGTTCACACAGTGCAGTAAAGAACCCAACATCCACATGTAGGAGCTGCCAAGTCCTGCAGTGTGGAATCCCCCAGACGGTCTGGTTAACTAGGGTAAGGTAAAAACAAATGGAGTTTAATTCCGTGTTCTTGGTACTTTTAGATTTCATTTTTTTCTTTAATATTGTGGATTAAACCTAGGGCTTTGTTTTCTCCAGGTAAGTCTTCTACCAGTGAGCTACAACTTCATCCTTGGATTTTTTTTCTTCCTGAAAGCACTGGATTTCCTAGGGTAATCTATCCCAAATCCCAATCATTTTCCTAGTGTTTACAGAAGCACATTGCACAAATGGATTATCTTGTGCTCTGTACTTTGCCTGAAGATCCAACAAAACTTTGGTGCAACTACCTGTGGGTACTTGGGCTACAATGGTACCTATCCAATACAACAAAACAAGGAATGTACTGACTGCAGTAAAACACGTTAGTATTCCTATGTTCTCACAGTAAAACACGTTAGTATTCCTATGT
>LOJH01074233.1:0-10735 GCA_001685095.1 Ellobius talpinus
GCGGAGGCCTCAGGCCACCATCCAGGGGACCCACCTGCGTGACCTGCCACTGTCCCTCATGGGACCAGTCTCGGGTCACTCATGTCTTTATAAATGATAATAATTGTTATGGTTAGTGTCTTCACCATTATGGAGGTGGAAGATAAGTAGGTTCATTAGTCTGGTTTTTTGTTTTGTTTTTGTTTTTTGTTGTATGTGTGTGTCAGAGGCCAAGTAGTTATAAAGATCAGAAATTCATTTAGCTCACAGTTATGGATGCCTAAGGGCATGGCTCAGTTCTCCTGAGGGTCCTTTTTGCTGTGTCGTGTAGTGGAAAGTCATCTCATGGTGGGGTCACCTGAGTGACGAAATGATAGCTAGGAAGGCAGAGGGCTTGGGAAGGAGAGCAGACGCCACCTCTGTTTCGTGGCTGAGAAAGTATGAAGCTCAGCAAGATGCTGTTTATGCAGACTCCAATCTGCTGAGGGTAGGTGCTTGTGGTCCATGCCCTCGGTCTCCCAGCAGTGACTGCATCTGGTGGGTGAGGGCCGACTTCCCATCTCACTCTGCTTCATCCTCAGGAAGAGCGCTCTGCCTCCTCGCTCACACCATCCCACGAAAGTGATAGCTACCAGATTGGTGAATTTGAGGGAAAATTCTGTCTTTTATTCTTCATGAGGGAAGGCTGCCTGACTAGAAAGAGCTCTGTATTGAGGTAGATGGCATAGAGGAGAGAAGCTGGTAGTGGGTAAAGTTTATGTTTTGCTACTTCCTGGAATCTGCTACTTGACTCTTCCCACTCCGTCAGCTGACCCATTTCCCTTAGTACCCTAAACTTGGCCCTATCCTGTACCAGGCCTTTTCTTTTGGACCACCAACCAGCTCCCAAATCATGACATGGAGACTTCTCATTAGTTTTGAATGCTCAATCTAGCTTAAGCTCTTTCCTGGCTAACTCTTTTTAGCTTAACCCGTGTTTCTTTACCTTTTGCTTTGGGGCTTATTACCTTTCTTCTGTACATCTTACTTTCACTGTTTCTCATGTCTGGGTATCAGGTGACTGGCTTCTGGCCCTGGGCATCTCCCTTGTTCTCCCTCCTCCTCTTTCTTCTTCTCCTGCTCCCCTCTCCCCACCAGCCTAGATTTCTCCTATTTATTCTCTCTTCCTGCCAACCCCGCCTTTCTTTCTCCTCCCCAGTTATTGGCCATTCAGCTCTTTATTAGGCCAATTAGGTACCTTAGGCAGGCAAGGTGAAACAAATGTAACACATCCTTACATCATTAAATATTCCATACTTCCCCCTAGTTTCTGTTACGAGTAACAGTTATTTTCATTTCCTTTTTCCTTNTTCTTTCTTCTTTTTTTTAAACAAGGTCTCAGGTAGCCCAGGCTGGCATCAAACTCAGTGTGTAGCTGAGAATGACCTTGAATACAGGAGTCCTCTACCCTAAAATGCTGCTCACAGGCTGGGCTGCCACACCCACTTCCGTTTCTGTCTTTATATATTATTTATATTTTCTGCTTGCTCAGAACTGTGGCAGGAATGAAGAGTATTATTTATTGGTGATTATTCTCTCCGAGGCCCTCTGCATATAGTTCTCTTATAAGAGTTCAGAAGCAGGAATGAAGCATGAGCTCGAGCAATCCTGGGCAGATACTCCAATAACCCCGGAATATGAATCAGAAAATATACTGGACATTAACAGAAGCAAGCTTGGAGAACCCACTTATGGGGTGAGTAACAATTAATAGCTGGCAATTCTTCTGGGAGGAAAAAAAATCAATATAATAGACATCAGTTTGGCCTCTCCTACTGCCTAAGGCTCAAGAGAAAAATATAATCAAACATACTATGCGTGCAGCCATTCTAAGACACAGTACAGAAATGAAAGCTCAGGTGAGTCACATATTTGGGGGAAACCCAGGTTCTGTCATAGCTTTACAAAACATCTTAGGATGCAGTCCGCTCACCCCCACCTTGCTCACATGTCTTTGTTTTAGTGTTTACTATAGTCTAGACACACACCCCAATACAAGCACATGCATACTTTTTATAGGAGCAAATATTTTGTTATTTATAAATATTATAAGATTTATAAACTTGAAAAGTATAAATTTTATAAATATATTATTTATAAATATTGTGAATCTTGAGATTACAATAGCTATGCACTGTCCAGTTTAAGTGAATGTACAAAGATTTCACAGCTAATAACATCGCTGTGAAATTCAACATTAGGATTAATGAGAAAAATCCTAAGATTTTCAGAAATCTCATATTAGAAAACTGATTGAGAACAAATATGACATGGTATCGTTGACATTCCATACTGTTTGTGGTGATTTTTGCTCTACTGTGAGAGTGTTGCTTGGGTGTTCTTACACATGTGTGTAAACCTCCAGCAGCGTGGAAGCTCCATTGCAGCAGGGGCTGTGCCTGATGAACATGTGGTCCCATGAGTAAAAACAGCTGAGCTTGGATTTCTCATTGCGGTTTCGTGCGTTTTCCCCTTATAATAAATAAAAATACAATTGTTTATTTTTTTAGCTAGCCTGTTTATTTCTCGAATCGAGTTAACTTCTACAAACATGCAAATATAAACATTTTCTAACAGACCCGCTAAAGGATATACGTTGGGATTCAAGTAAACCAGTATTTCCTTTTTACTGTTTTTACTGAGCTATACATTTTTCTCTGCTCCCCTCCTTTCCTCCCCTTTCCCTTCTACTCTCTCCCGTGACCCCAATGCTCCCAATTTACTCAGAAGATCTTGTCTTTTTCTCCTTCCTATGTAGATCCATGCATGTCTCTCTAAGGGTCCTCTTTGTTGTCTAGGTTCTCTGGGGTTGTGAACTGTAGGCTGTTTTCTTTTCTTTGCTTTATGTCCAGCATTCATTTATGAGTGAGTACATATTATATTTACGAGTGAGCATATATTTGTCTTTCTGGGTCTGGGTTACCTAACTCAATATGATGTTTTCTAGATCTATTCATTCGCCTGCAAATTTCAAGATGTCATTATTTTTTTCTGCTGTGTAGTACTCTATGATGTAAATGTACCACATTTCCTTTATCCATTCTTCAGTTGAGCATCAGGCTCTTTTAGCTAGTTCTTCATTGCACGTTTAGTGGTCATGAGTTGGCTGTAGCCAGGGATTCTTTGTTAGGTGGGTGGCAAAACCTGACGTTTCCTATCAGAACCAGGCATCCTTTGGGTGACAGAACTTCCCCATAGCTGCACTCATTGCCTTCTGTTTGACTGGAGCCACAGCTGGGAAGCAGAGAAGCAAAAGCCAATCTGGAGATTCTGAGACCAGAATAATCCCCAGACTGCCGTAGACCACCGCCACCAGGTGGCGCTAGTCAGCATGCCAGAGTGGGACGCGGTTTGGTCTTGCAATAGAGACTCTTAATCTGACGGTTACTTACTCTAGTTTACATGCATAAAGAAAGGCATGTGCATGACTGAATTGTTGAAGCTGCTGTGTTAATGTGGGCGAAATTAAATTTTAGTTTAGTATGAGGAGATATTTTAATTCCTTCCTTTTCCATATATATATATATATATTTTAATTTGGAAAATGATATATATAATTAGGGAACAGTACTGAGTAGCCTCTCTGTACCTTTTCCATAAACTCATCAATTCATTTTTGTTTTGTTTTTAAGGTACTGTTTCACTGTAGGGCCCCAGCTGGCCTTGAACTAACTCTATAGCCTAGGTTGACCTCAAATGAAATCCTCC
Source organism: Ellobius talpinus (assembly GCA_001685095.1). Classification (NCBI taxonomy): domain Eukaryota; kingdom Metazoa; phylum Chordata; class Mammalia; order Rodentia; family Cricetidae; genus Ellobius; species Ellobius talpinus. The sequence continues at coordinate 3,727 of LOJH01074233.1, forward strand.
AGTCTCAGCTTCTCAAGTGCTGTAATTACTAATATACAACACCCCTGATAACTCATGCCCATAAAGGGTTTGCCTCTAACTTGTATACCCCCTGGTTCTATTTCATTCTGTTTCTATTGAATGCCCAGGTCAAACCCAACTTCCCCACTGTGGTGGCAGATCCACGGAGGGGCAGGTGTGACCTAAATGGTGCCCATATCTTCCCTGTGAGGTTACATGGGGGGTCTAGAAGAGAAAGGGACCCTTCCCCTGTGATTATGGCATTAATAGTAATGTTGGGGGCCCCTCTTCATCATCATCATCCCAACGCAGGCTCTGTAGGAGAAGAGAATGAGATTGGCACCCAAAACTGAGGTCAGCAAAGTTAAGAAGATCGATGAGGAGGCGGAGTCAGTCCCTGTGGCTTCTTCAGCCCGTGGACTTAGCTATGCCTAACACTGTGTTAGAATTCCCGTCTCTGGATATCTTTACTTCCTTTGAGCTAGTTCGAGTTTGGTTCCTGTGTCTTGCAACTGAGTCTTCACTAATGTACTCAAGATTCAAGGGCTTCTCCGAAGCCCACATATATATGGCAGCCTAAACAATTTGGCAACATGCCTCACTTCCGTCAGCTATTAGGATGTAAGGACAAAAATACCCACCTCGGAGGGTACCGGTTGCACAGATTAAGGAGGGAGCCAATCCACAGTATCTGAAGCACCTTAGAATCAATGGATGCTCGGAACGGGGACAAAGGACTAGGACATCTGCCAGCCTTCTACCATTTCCTCTGTGCCTGCGAATGTCCCCTCACTCCGTCGGACTAAGTTGGGCTTTGCTGAGGACAGTGCTTGTCAGCTAATAGTCATCGCTTGCTGTCACCATTTTGGGGATAGGCTTTCCGTTTGTCCCAAAAGCAGCGTGGACTGAGCACTAATGTGTCTGGAGGATGACGGGCATTTGTATACTTGTTATTTTTCTGAGGTGAGAGAAGTCATGGCTGAGACTAAACAGGACTGAGTGGCATTGGCATTTTTGGCAGCAAGTGTTCCCAACCTGACTAAGAAGGAAATCAAAAGCACAAAGCACCGGGGCCAGTAGGTTGATTTTTTTTTTACTTCTTTCCTACTTGCTCGGGCCTAATTTATCCCTGTCTGCGTCTGCAGTGGTTCTGAGAGACTTTATTCCACCAGAGGCCATAATATCCTCATGTTCTCTACTGTCAAGGGGGTTGTGGTAAAGAGGGGTAACAAACAGGCAGGCAAAACACTCCTACATGTAAAATAAATAAATCTTTAAAAAAAGGAGAGAAAATTCCCAGAGAAGAAACTGTAAAGCTGGTGGCTGCCTCTGCCCAGCGAAAGCACATTGTGGGAATTCCCTCACTGCACAACTGAGGCGGCTTTCCTGGTTCTTGTAATTACTTTATCAGTCACTGAGAAGACACCACCAGGATAGGACCAAGAAGATGCCATGACTTAACTTGGACCTAGAAGTGACCCAGACTTGCTGGCAGGGACAGCCTAGCCCATGGCATAGATATTTGGCTTTCTGTCTTCTCTGTGATGTGTTCAGAATGGGGAGCAAGGGTACAGTTGGCAACCCCTTGAAATCACCCCCGGTGAGGAGAATCTGTTCACTCCATCACTCAACCAACCTAGCATCCTGATGACTCACTCTGTGTACTCTAGCAGGATGCTGAAAACATCAAGTTGACTTTTCTTGGTCCCCGGGAAGATAACTGGACAGTAATCACTTTCCTTACTTAGACTCGTTCGCACACAGGACAGGGGTTAGTGGATGGGGTGGGTGGGAGCCTGTCTACTGGAAGAGCCATTGGACACTTTCAGACTTTGTCAGAAAAACAGTGATTACGGTACAGATTTCAGCCTAAGAGCCACCTCCTAGTCCCCAGGCAGGAGTGGCTTGAACACAGCACAGCCCATCTTCCAGAGATGCCAATGGTACAGGTGACAACTAGGAGCCACGCCTCACAGCTGTGAACATTTGGAACACAAAGCATGATTGCTTCAGACTGGCTTCTGGGGAGGGCCACGGAGACACAGAAGTGTCTTGTCTTTTTAGCAGAGCGGTTTGGACATCTCAGTGGGACTTCAGGGGTCAGTGGAGGGTGCACTGGGGAAGGTGCTAACAATGGTAACCATGAGAAGTAGCAGGAAGGCAGCTCTAGGGGGGCCCTAGTGACCCTGGAGTCAAAGATGGGTAACAACTGCCTGATGGTTCCCCTGATGGGAACCGGGGGATGCGCCACAGCGCCAAGCTTGTTGAATTGAAATTTCTACAAAGAATACACGACAACGGTTGTTAGCCTGGGGCGGTACAGAAGCTACCCCAGGCTTTCTAGAAACAGTTGCGGAAACCATTGAGATGGATCTCACGCTCCAATGAGAGGGCAGTGGGAGAGACCGGGGCTCCTCTTAGTCACTGTAAATACAAGCCCACCATGAACCTTGACAGGACAAATGGTCCTCCTGTAATTAAAACTCTGCCTATTCAGATAACAACCAGTTTGTACCAGGAGGAATGACGAGGGGTATTCCACTTGCTTGGCATAAGAGCCCTCTGTGGGAAGCCTGGTTTGGTTCCCTGGCACCGAGCAAGACCAGCTTCGAGGAATCCCAGTGGCCTCTGGAGGTCACCACACAGCTTCTCTTTAATTCTCCTCAAGACCTAAGAATTTAGATCTCTCTTTGAAAATGTCTTGGGGTTTGTCAATGAAAAGGTTTGAGTGGAAACATTCATAGGAGAGATGGCCATATCTACATTTGCAAACAGTTCTGAGCCCATCTCTTTCCAGGTCTCAACTGCCCAGCACTTAGATAACTGACAAAGAACTGTGCAATATTTATATAACTCTGATATAAGCTCTTTGGGAATACCATTTACAGAAGTATTGACTGAGCATATAAAATCCATTACACCCTAGTGAGGCTAATTTGTACACAGAAGTGTAAATCTATAATAGAATTGCTGAAGCTATAATGTCTAGCTAGTTTCTTTTTTAAAAAATTTGTTCCCCAGAAGACTCAGTGTGACATAGAAGAAAGGGTATTGGGAAAAAAAAAGAAAGAAAAAAAAAGAAAGGGTATTGAAGTTGAAGCCATGCCCTTTACTGTCTGGCTTGCCCTTTAAGGTGACTATATTTCTGGGCTTTGGCTCACCTACAGGTACCAGGTGGATCCTAACATCTTGCTGACTTCCTGTTATTGTGTGCAAGCAATGACCATTTCTAGGTTTCATCATGAGTTATTAATATAATAATTGTGTGATCTGGACGGGCGGTGGTGGCACATGTCTTTAATCCCAGCACTCGGGAGGCAGAGGCAAATGGATCTCTGTGAGTTCGAGGCCAGCCTGGTCTTCAAGAGCTAGTTCAGGACAGGCTCCAAAGCTACAGAGAGAAACCCTGTCTCGGAAAACAACAACAACAACAAACAACAACAACAAAATAGTTGTGTGGTCTGACCTCAACAAATACTGTATAAACAAAAACAGCTCATATAAACACATTGCTGGGCACCAGCATGATGGCAGCAGTTGGCATTTGGGTCAGCACTATTCTGAGTTTCCTGTTGGCTATAACCTTGGGGGATGCTGGAGATGAGGCTCAGCAGGTCAGAGCTGAACTGAAGCAGTGGCCATTTCAAGTTGTTTGAACTGTGGTCTGTCTCCTGAGGTGCAATGTTTTACTACCCTAAAGAAATTAAAAAACCTGGAAGCTTGGATTAAGTTTAGAGGAATAAAAGCTGTTATTCAGCTATATTAAGCATTCTAGAAAAATCAAAGCCGGAAGGGAAAAAAAGGTAAACTCTTGGTCCTTGGTTTAATTCAAATTTTTACCCTTTATTCTCCTTGAATTATGCATGGTGATTTTACTTTCTGGTTCTTGTCCCACACAGCTGGACCAGTCCTGGGTAGATTACACAGAGCCCTGTGAAAGCTCAGAGTCACTATATCAGGCTAGGAAGAATCCGGTTGGAGGTAAACCTTGGTGGGCATGTGTGTTTGTGTGTGCTGACGCACCCGAGAGCCAGAGCGCAACTGTGGAGGTCATTTCTCAGGCACCACTCAGCTTTTTCTCAGATGGTTTCTTATTAGCCTGGAGCTCATCAATTAGGCTGTGCTGCTAGCCAATGAGCCTCAGGGACCTGCCTGTGTCTGCTTCTGGGGAGCCAGCATTACAAGTGCATACAATAGCCTCACATAATATAAAGTATCTTGGTATAACTCTTACCAAGCAGGAGAAAGACTAGTCTGATGAGAACTTCAAGTCTTCGAAGAAAGAAATTGGAGAAGAGATCACAAGATATCGTGAATTGGTACAATTAACATAGTAAAAATGGCCATTTTACCAAAAGCAATCTACAGATTCAATGTGATCTCCATCAAAATTTCAACACAATTCTTTACAGACCTTAAAAGGACAACTGTCAACTTCATATGCAAAAACAAAAAATCCAGGCTTACTAAAACCATCCTGAACAATGAAAGAACTGCAGGAGGTCTCACCATCCCTGATTACAAGTTTACTACAGAGCTACAGTAATTAAAAACTACCTGGTATTAGTATAAAAACAGATACATTGATCAATGAAATTGAACCAAATACCTGGATATAAATCCACAAACTATAGATACCAGAGTTTTGATAAAGAAGCCAGAAATACACATTGAAAAAAGATATCTTCTTCAACAAATGGTGCTGGTGAAACTGTATATTATCATGCAGAATAACGCAAATAGATCCATATCTATCACCCTGCACAAAACTCAAGTCTAACTGGATCAAAGACCTCAACATAAAACCAGATACACTGAACCTCATAAAAGAGAAAGCAGGGAATAACCTTGAATGCATTGGCACAGGAGACAACTTCCTGAACAGAACACCAAAATATATAAAGAATTCAAGAAACTAGATATCAAAAACCCATAAGTAATCCAATTAAAAATGAGGTAAAGATCTAAACCAAGAATTCTCTATAGAGGAAACCCAAATGGCCAAGAAACACTTAAAGACATGTTCAACATCCTTATCCATATGGGAAATACAAATAAAACTGCTTTGAGGTTTTATCTTCAACCTGTCAGAATGGCTAAGATCAATAACACAAACGACAATTTATGCTGATAAGGAGAACACTCATCTTTTGTTGATGAAAGTGCAAACTGATACAGTCACTATGGAAATCAATATGGCAGTTCCTCAGAAAGTTGGGGATCAATCTACCTCAAGATCCAGCTATACCATTCTTGGGCATGTACCCAAAGGATGCTTTATCCTACCCCAAGGACACCCACTTAATCATGCTCACTGATGCTCTATTCATATAAAACCCAGACATTAGAAGCAACCTCGATGTCCATCAACAGAAGAATGGTCATGGTGTCTCTTCACAGCAATAGAAATCCTAACTAAGACAGAGGTGATGGAGTCCCAACTGGCCATCTCTTGTCATCAAGTCAGTTTCCCAGTACCAGGACTGTGATGTGTTCAATTGAGTTGTTGGCCAAGGGATCCCACAAAAACCTCCAAACAAACCAGACTATTGCAAAAAACTGACTGTGGGGCTCCATTGCCAAGGACAAAACCCTCACAACTCATTGAACATGAAGAAGTCAAGCTGGAGCCTACATGGACCCTTCACCCCTACATTCTAGTGTCTTTGGTGCAGGAAGGTACTCTTCAGACTACCAAAGACAGGGTAAACATCAACCCAACCACAAAACCTTTGCCATACAATCTGTCCTGCCTGCAAGATATGCTAGGGCAATGATGGTACAAAGCTTGAAGGAGTAATCAACCAATGTCTGCTTTGACTTCAGGCCCCCTCAACATGATGGAACCCTTGCCTGCCACTACTTAAGTAACCAAGAACCAGAGAGGAGATAGCCCTGAGACCTAGGGTAAAACAAAATACTACTTATCTTTGGGAAAAAAAGGAACAATAATGTTGGAGAAGTAGGCCACTTGTTCGTCCTGACCAAAATAATCACCCAGAAACTGTATTATTTAAATCACTGCTTGGCCCATTAGCTCTAGCTTCTTATTKGCTAACTCTTACATCTTAATTTAACCCATCTCATTAATCTGTGCATCACCACGAGGTCATGGCCTACCAGCAAAGTTTTAGCATATCTGTCTCCGGTGGCAGCTCCATGGCTTCTCTCTGACTCCTTCCTTTTTTCTCCCAGCATTCCGCCTAGCTTTCCCTGCCTACCTGAGTTCTGCCTTGCTATAGGTCCAGTGCAGCTCCTTTATTCATTAATGGTAATCACAGCACACAGAGGGGACTCCCACATCACAATAAAATGACTTCTGGTGAGATTCTGCTATACTCCTAGGCCAGTGCCTAGGTCATCCTCAGAGAGGCCTCCTCCTGTAGCAGATGCGAACAAATAGAGACCCACAGCCAGGCATTACACACAGAGAGAGTCCTGGAAACACACAGCTGTAAATGGGAGGTCTCCACCAAATCCCATCCCACGGAGCTTAGGGAAACTGGTGGAAGAGGAGGCAGAAAGAGTGCAAGAGCCAGAGCAGATGGAGGACACCAGTAAAACAAGGCCCTCTGAATCAACTGAGCAAGGTGCATATGAACTCATAGAGACCGAAGCAGCAAGCACAGGTCCCACACAGGTCTGCACCAGGTCCTCTGTCTATATTATAGCTTTCAGCTTAGTGTTTTTATGGATCTGAACTCCTGAGTGTGTGAACAAGTGGGTCTCTGATTCTTGTGCCTGTTCTTGGGAGTCTTTCCATTCCGTTGGGGTGCCCTGTTCAGCCTCAATGAGATGGGTTTTGTTTAATCTTATTATATTTTGTCGTGTTTGGTTGTTATCTGTTAGAAGCCTGTTCTTGTCTAATGAGAGATAAAAAAAGGAATGGATCCAGTGGGGAAGGGAGGTGGTGTGGGGATTGGGAGGAGTAGAGGGAGGGAAAATTGCAATAAAGATATTTTAAAAAATTTTTTCCTGTGCTTGTCCATATTGGGTTTCATGGTCTAAG
>LOJH01074279.1:0-10770 GCA_001685095.1 Ellobius talpinus
CGTTTTATTAAAATACATGATTGACAGAATACAGACAATTCTCCCGCAACACTTATGAACTGTAGAGAATGCGTGGGAAGGGGTGAACCCGGAGAAAGACCAATTGGGAAGCAATTAGTGTCCCAGGGAAGGGATGGCAGCAGCTCGGGAGAAGTGAGTGGATATCAGAGAGTCTCAGAAGATGAGTCTGAGGTGGTGAGAAGAGAAAATCAAAGGCTGATCATGGCACTTCACAGGAGGAAGCAGCTGGGGAGAGGGAAGAATAATGGGAGACTACAAAATGGGATGGACTGGGTGCAACTGATGCTCGGAGGCCCTGATTCCACGTCTTCTCCAGGACACCAACTGTATCTCTGCCCAGGCTTCTTTTTTGTGTGCCTTGTCATATACATTTTATAGGGGATAAGAACGGACACACCACTTCTCTTCTGAACCTTAGTTCCCGTCTACAGAAGGAAAGGACTAGGCTCACGGGGACAGAGAAGGTTCCTCCTCCCCAAGATGAACAAGTTCACCTCAGTTTTGCCCAGCTTTGGCCGCTTGTAATCCGTATGCCCTGTTTTGCTAAGGAAACTCTGAACCCCCAGAGAGTAAGACTTCCCTGTGCCCTGTGCCCTGTGCCCAGTGCCTGGTGCCCTGAGCTCTGTGCCCAGTGCCTGGTGCCCTGTGCCTACTGCCTGGTGCTCTGTGCCCGATGCCTGGTGCCTGGTGCCCTATGTCTGGTGCTTGCTGCCCTGTGCTCTGTGCCTGGTGCCCTGTGGTTGGTGCTTTGTACCCTGTGCCCAGTACCCTGTGCCCTTGTCTGTACCATGTGCCTGGTGCCCAGTGTCTTATGCCCAGTGCTATGTGCCTGGTGCCCTGTGCTCTGTGTCCTGTGCCCCGGTATCATTCACCAGATCTAGAGGCTCCATGGGGACTGTTATGTTTTTGTGGGGTTTTTTTGTTTTTGTTTGTTTGTTTGTTTTGTTATCCCTGTCATCCTTCTACTACAGAGCTCCCAGACACTGGAAATAGAGCACATTAACCCAAAATACAGTAGCAACATCCTGGATTAGACATTTTCTTATTCAGTGTCTCACTGGGCAGCATTTGGAGTCAAGGAGGAAGAAGAAAGCTCATGGGAAAGGACACATGGCTAGAGTTGGCCTAGCTCACAAGCTTGAATAGTGTGTGTGTGTGTGTGTGTGTGTGTGTGTGTGTCTGTGTCTAAGTATACATTCATGCAAGAGGATCAGCTGTGAGTTTCTCTGTATGGTATATGTCTGTGTATGTATTTGTATACAGAGAATATCAACACCTGTATGCATGCTTCTGTTTGTTAATTCATGTATCTGTTCAAGTGTGTCAGTAAACACATACACATGCACACATTTTCTATTGACACATATATCTATGGTGGAATATATAGATATGCCATATGAACCTGTGCTATTGTGTGTGTACTGATTAATGGAGGCAGAACATAGAGTTTAAGAGCATGTGCTCCAAAGTCTGCCTACCTGGGCATAAGGCCTGACCTCAACATTTAAAATCTATATACCCCTGGTCCGGGAAAATTGTCTGTATTCTATCAATCATGTATTTTAATAAAACACTGATTGGTCAGGCAGGAAGTATAGGCAGGCCAACCAGACAGGAAGTAGAACAGGAGAATGTTGGAAAGGATTAAGCCCATTCCTTCCAGTCCAGCCCAGACCACTGAAGAGACAACATGTGACCTGCCCAGCTGAGAAAGGTACCGAGCTGTGTGGCTAGCATAGANTCAATCATGTATTTTAATAAAACACTGATTGGTCAGGCAGGAAGTATAGGCAGGCCAACCAGACAGGAAGTAGAACAGGAGAATGTTGGAAAGGATTAAGCCCATTCCTTCCAGTCCAGCCCAGACCACTGAAGAGACAACATGTGACCTGCCCAGCTGAGAAAGGTACCGAGCTGTGTGGCTAGCATAGATAAGAATAATGTGCTAATATAAACTACAAGAGCTAATAAGAAGACTGAGCTAATGGGCCAATCAGTTTATAAGTAATGCAGACTCTCTGTGTGATTTTCTTTGGGGCTTTCTGGCTGTGGGGTATTGGGCGGGACATAAATCTCCACAGCTGGCCCTCATGTTACAACCCCCCCACAAAGACAGTTAACTCATCTTTAAATTGGACAGAATAATTGTACCTACCTTTGTTATTTAATGTGAAGGTAGGATGCCCATAATGCATAAAAATATTGATCATTATAAAGTTATTCATGCTAGTAATAAATATGAAAATGACTGATCTGGAGGGTTTAAGTGAGACTTTCTGCATGTAAAGACAGGGCCTTGGGCACATTACCATAACAACCTTAGCATTCATATCTATTAGACTTTGAATGTTAGTATAGACTGAAGCACTGAGGTGCACAGGACTGGCAACCAAGGGCGGGCATACATGTATTTGAGTGTGGTATTCTTAAGGATGTTCTGTCAGAACCAATCTGAGGGAAAGACCTGTGTTTCACGTATTATCTTAGCTAGAACCCGTGCCTGAGATTAAGCAGATATTTGGTACTACTAAATTTGGTATTGACAAAATGTATATATGAACAAAGGGGAGGGACAAGTCAGAGACTATTGCTCAAATAGCTCATTTGTAGGAAGAGTAAAAAGCAGAACAACTTGTTACCTAGCTAGCTTTATGACACATAGGTGGCTAAATAAATTGATAAGTAGATGAGATGGAGGGATAGGCAGATGATAGATACAGATAGATACCAACAGGCTTATAGACAGCAGGTATTTGGATACCCAAGTTTGGCTCTAGTTGGGTGGAATTCTGTTGACTTCCTTTGGAGGAGATTCTCAAGTTCCTACTTCCCAGGAAGCCCCAGTGTTTTGCTCCTGGTAGCTTTATGTGTTATTTTGTGCTTGCTGTGAGGTCCTGATGAAAAGGGAGTCAAAGATGGAAGAGATAAGCCTCCTATCTAACAGCAACAAGAGTCTGTTTGCTTTCATCTGAAACTATTGGCGTTCATATAGAATTATACTTAAAAGAAGAACTGTACCATTTAAAAGATTTAAGAACCTTGTTTTGGCCCCAAACCCTTCATTCTACTGAAAAGAGAAACTGGGCCATAGAAAGGGGAGACTTTTAAGATGTCCAGACCTCTGCTGTAGGCCAGTTCCTACCATACCACTGCCTTTGGAATGCAGTAGACGCGGACCTTAAAGCTTTCAGAGAAACAGAAGGTGCTCTCCTCATGACCTGTGGGATGTTGAAGAAACAGACTCGTTTATTTAGACCCACCCATGAGGTTAGTCCCATTGGCTACTTCATGTTGGTTGGTCCCACTTACCCAGTCTCAGTTGTGGGGAGCTAGGAAACACCCTGATTCAAACAGCAAATTGGATCATCCTAAGGCAGCATTAGTGGGGGACAGCAACATGCTAGACCATCGCTGCTGCTCTTTGAACTAGGAAATTATGTGCAACTGAAGTGCAGGAGACGTCCAAAGATAATTGATGTGGGATTTCCCTCTATATGCTTGAGTACCATTAATGAATAAAGAAACTACCTTGGCCTGTTGATAGGGCACAAACTTAGGTAGGCAGGGAAAACTAAATGGCATGCTGGGAGAAAGGAGGCAGAGTCAGACAGATGCCATGGATCTGCCACCAGAGACGTGCTGAAACTTTGCTGGTAGGCCACAACCTCGTGGTGATATACAGATTAATAGAAATTGGTTAAATTAAGATGTAAGAGTTAGCCAATAAGAAGCTAGAGCGAATAGTCCAAGCAGTGTTTTTAACTAATAAAGTTTCTGTGTGATTATTTCGGTTCTGGGCAGCCGGGACGAACAAGCGGTTCCTTGCAACAGATAATAAGCAGATGTACCAGCTATGTAGCTTCAGGAAGACTGATGGATGGAAAGATGGACAAACTGAGGTGCATCATGGCTTCTTCAATCTGATTCTTAGTGTGTGTGCAACTAGGATGTACTCCTTGCCCCTGGCCTTCTTGCTTTGATATTATCACATTATTTAATACAATCTCTAGAAATCATAAATTAGTCAGACTAGACTGTGATATACCTACAATTATTCCCCCTTTGCCTGAGTTAGATGGAGTCTGTGTTTTGAAACCATATCCTGTCTGAACAAAGCTGTGCAGTGGAAACTCTCAGCAGACAGGCATGCCTAGCACTCTGGCTTCTACTGTTCTTCCAGAAGTCAGCTTGGAGAAGCCTCATGTGTAGCTGTGAGGAAAGGAAGCATTCCTCATTGGTCAAGTCTTTGTAAAGTGTTTTGGGATAATTAGTTAAAAGTCTTCAGGAAGGGACATCACCTATCTTCCAGGTTTTGTGGCTAGAGTCCCACAACAGCATTGATGTATCATTTTCAGTCTGGCTTCCCCTGCTTAGTCCTCCAGAGCAAGCACACCACCATGCTAACAGCAAGGGCTATTCTCCATGGTAATGGCAGTTATGCATAAAAAAAGCAGTTCCTCCAGCATCTGGACCCCAAGTGTAGAGATATGTGCAGTTCTAGGTGCCATTGTAGTGGTGGAGGGCATAGATGAGTGGTGGGACTAGTCTCCACTTTGAGAGTCCTCACTCCCCTCCCCACAACTGCATGTTCCCACGTGACTGTTGCCGGAATGAAACACAGCAGAGAGAATGAATGCCAGGGTCAATGGGTTTCAATTCACCAGCTTTCAGGGCACGAGACATTTAGGAAGAACCATGGTTTTCCTACCCACTCACAGGACACCTCTATCCAGGAGTTCTAATATGCATTGCATTTCCACTAATTATTAGCATCAAAGAGAAACCAAGTGGGTCTGGGTTCCCTTTCCAAGCCTCACTAGTGAGTGAGCAAGCTGGCCTAGGACAAGCTGGCAGGGCCTCAACGGGAGAGAAAGAGGAACACAACGGAGCATGTGCTTCCCTTTCTCCAAACCCAGCCTAGCCCTGAACCAGGGCTATCCACATGATACACAGAGGGATCCAGCTCTACTGAAGGCTGGATGAGAGCCATCGCCAGAGGGAAGAACATGAGTTTCTCGGCCAGATGCCCAGCTGGCCTCTCAGAACAGCCAAGGCAGGAAGACAGGCAGGAAGAGCATGGGCCAGGCCATCAGGAACCCTGAAACACAAGGGACATGAGTCAAATGTTGAGCTTTGGAGCTTAGCAGCCAACGCTAGCTGGCCTCCTTGTCACTTGCTGTGGAAGGGAAAAGCAACATCGCCCTGATTTGGTTGGGACAACAACTGCTTTTTCCATTTTCCTCTGGGCAGTTTTCTCAGCCTTCTTTGAAGATAGGCGGTACCATCTGATTAGATCTTGTCAATGAAATAAGGATGGAAGTTTTAAATTCCATTTGTAGGACTAGTCATAAAAGCCTCCCGCATGCTCTCTCATTTGCCAAGTGTCCGAGATCTGTCTCACGGAACACAGTGATGTGGCCAGGAATTACCAGAGGGTAGGAGGAGCCTGGCTTTCCAAGGACTTCCTAGGTCAGAACTGTATCCCCTAGCACAGAGGCATAGAGGATTTAGGGTTATTGGTTATATCAGTAGCATTACTTACAGTGACTGAGAATGCAGAGGCAGGAAGGATTAGAATGCTATCTCTGAGGCTTGACTAGCTAGCTAGGAATCTTAGCTCTGTAACTACCTGGGTAGACCTGAATAAGACATTACCCTTCTCTGTGCCCCAAATGTCCTTATGTACAAAAGGTAACTATTAATTGCACCTATTGATTTATCAGATTTCATAAGGTTTAAGTGAATCAATTCATATCAAGCATTTGGAATACCATTTGTGGACTGAGAGCTATAGTTCAGTGGCAACATGTTTGCATGTTTTAGGTTCAATAAATAATGCTGCAATAAGATAAAATGTAAAATATGTGTCTAGAATGTGGCAAGTATTGTGTGAATGTTGGTTTTGAAAATTAAAATGTGGGGGCTGGAGAGATGGCTCAGAGGTTAAGAGCACTGACTGCTCTTNAATGTTGTATACATAATAAATAAATAAATAAATCTTTAAAAAAAAAAAAGAAAATTAAACTGTGATATCTAGGATTTGTGTGTGTGTGTGCATGCATGCGCGCACATCTGTATGTGTGTGTCTTCTGCACACTATTTAATGTTCAGTGTTAAGGAGGGGGAATATTGAATGACAGTTGTCTTGTATAAACATGTTGACCCCTTTGAGACTACTGCCAAATCACGGTGTCCCCCATCCCCAACAACTGAAAGTCACTTGATGATACCCAAGGATGCAAGGAAGGGAGTGTGATTCTCAGGAACACAAATGTATGACAGTTTTTACAATAAGACTTAGACGTTTGATCAGTTAATCCTGAAGCATCAGAAGTGATTCTGAGTGATTGCAAATTATGGGAAGCACAGAGCCCTTTTGTGGTGGCTGTTCCCTCTCAGCAGCTCCATTCCCCTCACCTAGAAGGGTCCAATGTCTGCAGCCCACCTGGGAAGTTCTGAGTAAGATGCTAACCTGGAGGAGTGGTGGAAATGACAGAGACATGAGGTCCCTGACTTCCAGGCGCTTTTACTCTGTGCTCTGTGCATTTCACACAACGGGGCTTTCTTTTCTGAATGCCATCTGAAGTTACCACTGAACTGTACCTTATTTGGGAAATATTTAGACTGCCACAAAGTTGAGGATTTGAACACAAAAAGAACCTTTTCCCATCTGGGTTCACTAATATCTGTCTTTCAGAGGATAGAAAAAAATATGTTTTCCATAGTATCCAAAACACATTCTTCAATGTCTCTGGTCTTAAATTCTAAGTCATTCATCAACACTCCACTTAGGCATATCTGTGCCATGTGAAACTCTCTTGACCATCTCTAGTATGGCTAATTAGGTCCCTATTCACTCAGGCTCTGTCCACCCACTTGACACTTAAGAGCCTATGCCTTGTCTCACTTATTTAGTCTGCTCTTGTTGCCTCTGCCTGTAGGGTTCCACTCATCTAGTAGTTCCTGATCTAGAGACATTTGCTCTCTTGGTCAAATATTATTTCTTCTAACAGTTCTGACATACCCTATCTTCCTACTTCGATCATTACACCATCAAACATTGTTTGGACACATGGCCATCCAAAACAAAGATTCCATTTCCCATGTTCATTTGCAGCCATGTGTAGCTAGATAATAAACCATAGATGAGGTGTGAGATGCCAGCTGCCAGAACTTTCAATAACGCTCATAGAATTCCTTCATGTTCTTTCTCTTGAAGCCTGGCTGTTATCTTAGACTATAAAAATGATGACCACAGGCCGGCAGTGGTGGCGCACGCCTTTAATCCCAGCACTATAGAGGCAGAGGCAGGTGGATCTCTGTGAGTTCGCGGCCAACCTGGTCTACAAGAGCTAGTTCCAGGACAGGCTCCAAAGCTACAGAGAAACCTGTCTGGAAAAAAAAAAGATGGCCACACCTGAAAGAGTAAAGCTGGAAGAAGCTTGAATCTTTGATGGCTCGATCACGGATTTTCTTACCCAAAGATTTCATTTATGTGTTAGAGAAATAAACTTCTCTCTGATTTAAGACTTTATTACTTATGCCTATATCTTCCTATAATACTACCCATCTTTTATTTCTAATTAATTTTTTTTGCTTTTTATTGTCTATTTATCGTCCTGGAACTTAAGTTCTACGAGGGTAGGCCCCTGGCCTGTCTTGATCAGCAACGCACTATCAGTTCCTAGAACAGTTCCTGGCACATGGTAACACTTGGAAAACACTTGCTGCTAAGCAAGTGTCTCCTCTGCTAGATTATAGAACCACCCTTGGGTTAGCATCATTTTCTGAGTCAGGACCCCAGAACAGGGCCTGGCAAACTGAAAGGGATACATTGATGTTCAGAGGGTTGGAGGATGGAAGGAAAGATACTCGACAGTGCTATGAGATGCATAAGGAAGCCATGTACCTGCAGTGCCAGCAGTCCCACTTGAGGTCTCGAGAGTCTGAGCACCTGTGGGCAAAAGCAGAAGGTGAGGGTCTCTTTGGGCATCCTCTGATGGCTGCAGTCCTGCTCCCAGCCCTCCTGGACCCAATCACCACCCCCACTGGCAATCCTCATTGTGGAGGCCTCGGTGACTCGGCAGGCACATATCTAAGAACATTCCATGCAGCTTCTGTCTAATCTTCCTAACAGGTTTGTGAAGAAAGTCTCTTCATCTCCCATTTGGCTGAGGGGAAGATAGAGGCTTAGTGATGTCAAGGAACTCACTAAGTTGATTTTTTTCAGACAGTGTCAGAGTTGGGATTGCAGCTCCAGCATGACAGTTACTTCCCACCATCAGCTAGAAAGGGTTGAGAGGTGCCTAGGCGATGACAAAGTACAGTTCCGGGTGTGTCTGTGAAGGATTTTTCCAGAGATCAGCTCAAGGAGTAAAAGACTTCCCTGAATGTGCGTGTAACTATTCTACAGCCTGGACTAAAGGGGAAATGGGGAAAGCTCCATGGATTCCCTCCCTCTCCCTCCCTCCCCTTTCCCTCCCTGGCTGCAATGAATCAAACAGCTTTGTTCCACCCCATTCTTCCTCTGTGACCTTCTGCCTGGCTAGAGGCTCCAGAATATGGAGGCAAGCCACTGTAGACCAAAACCTCTGAAATGGTGAGCCCAAATAGGTCTTTCCTCCTTAATCCTTTCCCCAGCAATTCAGTCCCTGCAATGAACAGCTAACAAGACCTGTGTGTTTGCCCACAATCCCCCCTCCTCAAGTTGTCCTGTGGCACTGCACAAGGCTCTAAGTTGAGAGCTCGGTGAGGGGGCAGGACCACTCAAGGCAGAACTTCCTCATGAGACAGCTCAGCTTGTTCATCCCAGAGGGAGAAGAGGGAACAGTGCTGACCGCCTGAGGCTGCCATGAGCAGCTAGGCTGACGATACACATAAAGCTGTTCAGCACAGAGTGCAGATAAAAATACTATTATTTGATGAGAATTAGCATTACTGCATCTTAATTTCATCAAGTCAGAAAGCTCTTTCATTCTTGGCAGGAGGGGCTCTTGCTCCTCCAGTCAGGTGGTAATAACAACCATGACAGTAGTCTACACACTTGTGTGGGATGAATGAAGCGTTAGAGAGTGGTTGCATTGTTTCCACCATTTCCTATCTCTAGAGGATCGTGGCTAAATTTTGGAAAGCACATTCGCCCTGCTAGAGAGGAATTACAGGACCCTGGGCCAGCTGTGGGGAAAAGCAGTGAAATCAGACTCATCTGGGTTCATTCTAACTCCTGCCACTCGTAAGCAAGTGATCTTAGGCGAGTCTGTTAATCTCTCCGAGCCTGGAGTTCTAACAACTAAATGAGCACAGTCGTGGGAGGATTAAGTATATTGATGAATGCAAGAGTTACACCTGGCCTCTATTACACAGGCGCCATCATAAATGCTAAGACAGTTCCACTCCATAGAATGACACATTTACAGTGATGGGTACAGCGAGAAAGCAGAAAAGCCCGGGNGGGGGGGGTTGCTGGCCTTGGTGACCCCAAGCATCCACAGGTAATTATCAACACTTGGCCAGCTGTCCTTGCACCAGGACTCACATACTTACCTTTCCTACTGATGGGTCCTAAATCTAGAACCTGGGCCAAGTTGATGCCTGGTCCACTGCTGCGGAGCTGACTTCTAGAGCAAGACTGTAGAGACATAGGACTCTTGTTATATCAAAATGTAAATACCTGGTTCCTATGTGCAGGTTGTCAAGGGTATAAACATCTGTGAGCCTATGGCCTAAGCGCTTGGTTAACCCACCCTATGGCCTTCTTTTTGATGCTATGGTTTCTTTCATCTGTGAGATTTCATAGTGATGCTTTAACATAACTGGGTTTGACTCTCATCTCTATCCTTTCTTGTATAATTGGGACAAATGTCTTTATCCATCTACGATCAAATAGTTCATATCTAGTTTTATTTAGCTAGTTATTCATACATTCATTTATTCATTTATGCATACAAGCATGTGGGGAGTAAAGGATTGATATCAAGTGTCTGTCTATATTGCTGTCATCTTACTTTTTGATCAAGATCTCTCAGTGAACCTAGAGCTTGTCCTTTCAGTTAGGCTGGTGATTGAGTGAGACCCCAGAATCCTCCTGTCTCTGTTCCCCCAGAACTTGGGTTACAGACAACGCTGGCATCCTAGTTTTCACATGGATGCCAGGGATCCAAACCCAGGTCCTTCAGCGTGTATAGCAAGCATTTTAGCATTAGGATCTCTCCACCCCTGCACATTTGGTTTTAAACATTAACATGAAGTATGACAGCAAAATATAGACACATTGTAAGCACCCAAGGAATATCAGCCATTCAAACATTGACCATTAGGTATAAAAGTATGGGCTTAGGAGTCACAGCTCAGATGGAGAACACTCCAATTTTGATACTCTAGCCCCATATGGGGCTGTATCAGGGACTTCTCTGAGCCTCAGTTTTTTTTTATTTGCATAGTGAGGCTTGATTAAATGGTCATTGTGAGAGCTCAAGTAGATAAGATGTGGGCGCTTTAGTGCAGGCCCTGACACAGAGAAGGGACTGAAAAGGCCTCACCACAGGGTCACATTTGTCCTTCACTGAAAACCTGAGGTCCAGAAGTAGTCAGCATTTGGGAGTTTCTCAGATTTTGGAACATTCACGGTCTTTACAAGTTAGTCATTTATAATCTGAGAATCTGCAACCCAACCTTCTACAAAATCTGAAACTTTTTAAAAATATTTATTTATTTATTATGTATACAATATTTTCTCTGTGTGTATGCCTG
>LOJH01074318.1:0-14196 GCA_001685095.1 Ellobius talpinus
GATAGATAGATAGATAGATAGATAGATAGATAGATAGATAGATAGATAGAAGCATATAAAGGCAGAGAAAGAGGGGAGAGAAGTGAAATGTGTCACTACCCTAGATGAGCTCAGAATCAAGCCTGTCCTAGGTCATAGAGTACACAGGGTGAGCATGGTTTTTCAGCACAGTGACATTATTGCACGGTTAGAGTAAAGAGATTTAGTGGCCTTAGTATCCAGCACTGCACGGGCCAGTAACTCTTAAACTGTCAGGAGAAGCCAATCAATGAGATAACAGTGTCATTCTTCTTAATGAAAGACACTAGAGCTAAATTTGTGAGGAAGCAACAAATAGCTCCAGAAGCCTATCCAGCAGCATCACACTCAACATTCATATGGATGAATTATGCACTCCCAAAGACTTGTTTGCTTCAAGAGATGACTTGCCAAACTAGTGTTATGAAATATAAATCCATATTTCTTCTCAATATGTTAACACCTTAGTGGATGAAAAAATTGTTTCAGGAAAATAAAATGGTTGAGAATATGGAAAATTTTAGAAAATAATCACATAAAAAAGAGCTAGTTTAAGTAGGACACTTCATGGGGAATAAATAAGGTTTAATATGGTCGTCAACAGGGAGAAAGAGAAGGCATAAAATATAAAATGTAAGAATTGCAGGGTGGAATTTTACAACCAATAGGAAAAAAAGAGGAACATTTTTGCAAATCACAAGATATAAGAGGCAAGTTAGAAACTAAAATCTAACCAGGGAGTTGCTTATTTAATTCTGGTTGCTGTCAAAATTTTCTCCAGGAGTCAGAGGTGAGGAAGAGAGAAGCAGGAAGAGCAGGAAGGGAGTGACATCAAGGGAAGATTGAACTAACTCATCCCACTCTGTATGGTCTACATATGCAGAAAGAGAGTTAATCTCATTTCTCTTCCCTTCCTATCGCTGGTAAGAATCAAGAAATAGAAGAGGGGCATGAGGTGCAGGTTGGATTGAAACAGTGAGTTTTTGTAACTCTAATGCCTTTAGCATCTTCAGAGTGTTCTTCCCAGGGATCTTTGCAGTGTCTGCTTCTTCACACATTTTAATGAATTCTTCAAATAACTCCCCCACACCAAGATCATTATCCATCTTACACTCTCTACACAACTCTCCTACTCCCAAAGGCAGGGAGGGTGCTCGTGTTCCTTATTTTTGGTCTATCTGCAAGCCTAACTCGTATAAGATGTGTGATAAACATTATTTGAATGAGAACATAAAGAATGAAAATTGGAGTCAACAATAACAAATAAAGAAGCACTCCCAATTGAAAGCATAAATTCAGAGTCATCCAAACTAAAGTTCTGAGGAACAGAATTATATACTGACTGTGAAATAATATAACAGAACCTCACCAAGCCCAGTGGCTAACACCTGCACTTCTAACAATAGAGATGATGAGGCAGGGGGATTGAGAGTTCCAAGCCAGCCTGGACTACTTACTGAGTTCCAAATCATCGTGGACTATTGTTTAATACCCTGTCTTCTATTTTATTTTTTAAAGCAAAAAGGACATGGCTTCAAAAACATGAGTTATAATTAATTGCAATAGGATGGATTTGCATTTGCAGGCAAGTTATTTTTACAAAATGTTACAATATGAACTTTAAAACTTCTTAACTCAGCCCGAGTTTAATACTAAGCCAGGCAATAAACAAAGAAGAAAATTTGATATTTATCTATGTCTACATTTATTATAAAAAGCAGTGCATCTGGGGACCAGATGACTTCAGGATCCCATTACAGACAATAATTCCTTAATCCTTTAATATAGGTGTAGACAGCCATCATTATCCCATTTAGCAGAATTTCACAGTTGAGGCAGTAAAATTCAGGGCATTGTCTGATGTTTCAATGTTAATTTGAAAGTGTCATGTTGAATTCAATTTGTAGCTGCATATATGTCCCTGAATTTGTTATACCGTTTACTACATAACTTACAAATTTAAACTCCTTCATCGAGAAGTGACAGAGCCAGACGGGGCCCTCTCCATTTCTCTTGTATGCTCGTCTGACTGCAGAAAGCTGGAAAAGTAGTGAATACAGTATTGCATCATGCAAGGTGCTACCCCCATTCGCTCCTTCAAACTCTGATGCTGTCACTGATTCAACTTCAAGAACCAGTGTCTGGGGATATGTGAAATTCAGACCCAAGTTAGCATCTTTAAATAGTAGTTTAGTGTCTGATAAACAGACAAGGTAGACTGTGATGGCAAGATAGCAGTAAGAACAATTCCTGAAAAAAGGTGGACCCATTTCTAGGTGAGTGAGAGCATGCATGTGTGCAGAAACACAGCATCAATAACCATTTCACCTTGCATTACAGCTCATAGCTGCTCATCTTTCTTTTTGCTTATTTTCAAATTGCATATACTCTAAACCATTTCGTCCACAGAAATTCAAACCCACCTCCTCCAACTAGTGACGGCCTCTCAGTTGTTAAAGGAAAACACAACTGTTGTTAAAACGGAAAATAGAAGCAGTTTTTACCATTGGCCCACCACAGTTTGGCTCTGTTCTTGCAGTCTCTGCTCTGGTGAGAATGAAGCCAGACCACACACTGAGGGTGAATTACACCACTCCAAATAGAAGGAACACTAATGGAAAAAGCCAAGTGGGTTTCCAAGTAGGGGGCGGAAGACAGGACAGCACCCTCTCAGCACCGCTCTCCCTAGGCTAGGCTCCGAGTCCAAGGACTCAAGCGGCAATGGGCAATTGGTAGCTTGTTCCTCTCTGTGTTAGCGGAACAGGAAACATCTCTTCAGCTGCCTGCTGCACTGGAGCCCTTCAGCCTGGGTGAATATCGGCTTTTAGAGGCCCTTTGCCCAATCCCCGCTATTTCTGTCAGTTGAACTTGTCATTAACAAAATGAAAATGAATATTTATAAGACGGTCTCTGCTTTCTGTTGTTTTTTTTACCACTACTCCATGATAAAAGAGATAATCTGGTTGGGTCTGTTATCTAGGTCTCACGGTTTCCTAATTCATTGAGATCAAAATACTTATTGATAAATCATAGCAGAGCCACAAGTATGAGTGAAAGAGGAATGAAAATAAGTGAGAAAAATTTGGGGGGGGACTTTTTGACAACTTGCTCCATCTTGTTTCATTCTTAGGCACTTAGGACCCAGAAGAGACCACAGGAAAACACTGTCTGCAAAACACAGACTGCAATTTTAAAACACACAGATATGGGGTTGGACTCTTTTGAGTGCTGCAAGGGAGGACATATCAGTGTTTGGATGCTTGCAATGCAGAGTCACTAAGGATTCTCTAGAGCAATATGACAGAGGTAACATATACCATGGGCAAATAAATCTCTGAACGTCAGGAAGTTTGTCTGAGAAAGCAGAAAGCAGTTCCTCACACTATAGCTCTACCAGACCTGAAGAGGCCAAGGTCATTTGGCCAGACATATACGTTTCCATGGCTCTAGCACAAATATTACGCAAGCTCCCGAAAATCTGAACCCTGTTTGACATTTAAGGAGTCCTGTGGGGCAGAGCACAAATTGGATCTTGGGAGAAGCTTTAAATCTACTCGGCAGAAATAAACGGACAAGAATAGAGGACAGAAACTACAGGGAGGAAAACGCGTTTTTATGTGGCAAGTCCAAAGGATGACATACAAAGTAACTCGTTTTACAAAAGACCCGACAAAGATTAGGTGTAATTATTCCCACTGTATTGATGAAGAAACTGAGACTCCCAAAAGTTAAAGAATATTCGGACTATGATACATCTAGCCCATAAATATTCTCAGATTGTGATGTGGGACCCTGTGTGTCTGCACCCATCCACCACATTCTCCATACAGGGTCGTCTTTTCCGGAAAAATACTATTTGGCTTTAGGGGTGGACAAAGTGTATCACTAGAAATTCTACCTCTAATCTCTTTTTTAAAGAAACCATTCAGAAATCCTAGCCTGCTCTGCAGTACCTTGAAGTACAAACAGAGGCTCACCTTGCTGCTGCGGCCATGGCGACATCCTTTACCTGTGCCATCACGCCCAGTCTTTTCTCCTGAGCACATTGTGCTGCCTCCTCTCAGGCAGAGCCGCCACCTCTGTAGACATCTACTGTTGGCAAAGGGGCAGACATCACAGTCAGCTTGGCCATCCATCCTTCAGCAGAATCCCACTGTCGTATGTCCACAGAAGCTAACTATTTGGACCATTTAAATTAATGCACAAATATAAAATTTGAGAGGAAAACAGGGGAAATGCTTTCGGAAGTGTACAGCCCTTGCTGTCTTGAGCTGAGAGAACCTCCTGTGACCTTCGTTTGCCCTTCTCTACTGACTTGTCAGATAGGCTCTCAGTTTTTGTGCTTATCTGAACTGTTTAACTCACATTGATTTGCATATTTATTATATATTCTAGGCACAAAACATGTATGAGATTATAGAAAATGTTTCCTGTTTGGGGCTTGCTTTTTTCCTTTTTAAATAACAACTTTTCTAAGAAGTGGTTTTTTTAATAATTTAATAAATTCCATGAGAATTTTTAGAGTCCATCTTCATAGATTATGAGATTCTTAACTTTTGCAGAGATTTTGACTTTGGATCCTATATTTTCTTTTAACTTCTTTTAAAAATTTTAATTTTTACTCATATATAAGTGTGTGTGTAAGAGAGAGAAAGAATTGTGAGAGTGTGTGTGAGAGAGAGAGATAGTTTTCTGAGTGTAAGAAAGAGAGTTGTGTGTGTGTGTGTGAGAGACAGAGAAAGAGAGTTGTGTGTGTGTGAGAGAGAGAGACACACACACAGAGATAGTTGTGAGTGTGTGAGACATAGAGTTGTGTAAGCATGTGTATGAGAGAGAGACAGAGAAAGAGTCGTGTGAGTGTGTGTGTGTGAGAGAGACAGAGACAGAGAGACAGAGACAGAGAGAAACAGTGAGAGAGAGTTGGGTGTGTGCATGCACGTGCATACCATACGTGTGAAGATGAATATGGAGGTAAGCAGATGACATCAGAGTCTCTGGATATACATAGTTGTGAGTGGCCCCACGTGGATGCTGGGCAGTGAACTCAGGTCCTCTACAAAGTCAGCACACACTTTTAGCCACTGGTCCATCTCTACAAGCCCTCCTATGTTTACTATTCAGGCTGTGTAGTTTTAGCTGACAATTTAGATTCCTAATATTTTTGTGTGAAATAGTTCAGGACTTTTTCTTCACATACACATACTTAGTTGCTCTATTTTATGTCGGAGGTGTCTATAATTCACCCTATTCTTACGCCTTTGACAAAAGCAGTGCAGAGCTACATTTCTAGACAGCTCGCTGTACTTCATCAATTTCTATTCTATTATGAGTGTTTTACTTATATAGTCTTAGTTACATTATCACAATATTATGATTACTATGTTTCATTAATTTAAATCCTGAGTTTTATTAAACTTTTACTGATTTCAGAATGAGCACATTTTGTCTTTTTAATACACAAACATATTGTGTAATCAGGTTGCATATTTATAAACAAAAATGTATTCCTCTATAGCTTCGTCTCAAATGTAACATTCAAATGTTACATTTTCATACCTGTAGATAATGTACTTTAATTACTTTCAAAGCCTTATTATCCTCTTCTATTATCCCTGCCCAATTTCTCTGGTTCCATTTTCTTCCTAAATAGTTCCTTTTACTTTATATACATTTTTTAAATCCATATTCCACATATGGGATGAAATATATGATATTTAATTTTGGAAATCTGGCTTATTTCAAATAACATGAGAATTTCCAATTTCATCTATTTCTCATAAATGGCATAATTCTATTTTTATGGCAGAATAATAGCATACTGTGTATATATATATCCCTCACCGAATGTATACATTCATTCACTTATGAACACCTAGAATAATACTACATTGTGTATATAATCCCTATCATATATATATATACACTCATCAATTATTATCCTAAAATATAGCTCTCCTATATAATATTTTAAAAAGCATGCACAAATGTGTGTAAACTGTTCTCTGAAACAGAAAAGTAAGGAACCCTTATAAACTCATTCTATGCACTGGGAAAGGACACACAAAGCAACTCAAGTATAGATCAATTTCCTAAATGAACAGAGACACAAAAGTCTTTAATAAAATCCTTCCAACAAAACTCAAAAATGCATATAAAAGATCTTAAGCCTGGTAAACAAGCCTACAAGTCACAATCCCAGAGAACCTAGACAACAAGGAGGACCCTAAGAGAGACATACTTGGATCTAATCTACATTCAAAGTAGAAAAAGAAAAATTCTCCTGAATAAATTGGGAGCATGGGGACCATGGGAGAGGGTTGAAAGGGGAGGGAAGGGGAAGGAAGGGGAACAGAGAAAAATTTATAGCTCAATAAAATCTATTTTAAAAAAAATCATAAGTCATTGCTAAGTTGTTTCCACACAAGGATGCAAAAACATATCAATACCTACAAACGAATATGCGCAATAGAACACACTCTTTTTCAACTGATGCAGAAAAAGCCTTTAAGAAAGCGTGTAATTCTCTATTAGAAATGCCTTGTAATAACTAGAAAAATAAATCAGACCTTAAAGCAATGAAGTAATACAGTAATATGCATATAATATCTATAGCCGCATTACAACAGATGGGGAAAATAAAAGTGAGTGGAAAATCAGAAATGTGACAAAGTTGAGCCTTCTCGCCACCCTTATCCAATATTCTGCTTGAGTATGCACCTTAAACAGGATTGATAGAAATAAAAGGGAGACACATAGAAAAGGATAAGTCAAGTTATCCGTGTTAGCACATAATAGATCCTAAGTAATCCTGAAAGTTTTTAAATGAGACATGCATTTCCAACAAAACCACCCAAACAGAGCCTTTTCTTTACATCAGCTACAGGCATGCCGAGATACAAGAGTAATTCCTTTGCAATGGCTTCAAATAAAATGAAATTAAATATCCAGAACTAAAGTTAACCAAGAGACAAAGCACTTTTACCGTGAGAGTTATAACATGCTGCGGAGAGAATTAAAGAAGGAGCTAAAGACGGAAATTCTCCCACGTCACAGCCCGGCAGAATGACTGTTAATTCGGCCACATTGTACAGGTTCCACACATCCCCACTAAAATTCTGATGATATTCTTCACAGAACTCTATAAAGCAATCCTGAAACTCATGCAGAAGGTCAACAGACACCAAGCATTTAAAGTTGTCCTCAGCGAAGTGGACAATACTAGGGGGTACCCTGACATCTGAGTTCAAACTGTGCTTCAGAGCCCACAGGACAAAAATAGAGACTGGTGCAGACGTCCGCCATCTAAGCAATGTAAAGACAAGGCCATCCTGCTCTCTTGGGGCTCATGGCTCTTATCCTGGACCCCAAATGCTGCCTTTAGTGTCACTCTGGAAAATTCTCAGATTGCACTTGCTTGTCTGTCTTCCTAGGAATGATAAGTCTTTTTCTGTGTGTTGTTTAGTATTAATAAACTTGTCTGAAATATTTTTCCACTGTTCTATGCACATCAAGAATTCAATCCTTTTAGAGTTTTTATTATGGTTGCAAATTAATTTTGCATTTTGTGTCTCATCATACATTTTTCATACATGAATACAACGTGATTTAATTGTATGCACCCCATGCGCCCCTACAAGCCTCCCTCACACCCTGTCCCCCACAAGCAGTTTCCTTCTTGGAAGCCAACTTTTCAGCAAATCTTCCAGCAAGCGGGAAAGCAGATATCCTGGTAAACATTTTACATTAGTTTAGAAATGAACGTGTATGTACTGGGTGTTATTTGATCTGAATTAGCCTTTTCTCCATAACTCACAACCTTCAACTTCGTGAACGTGTCATTGGTCAGATATAAGAACCTATATGACTGATTTATAAAAGAAGACATATGCATTTTTATATAAAGGTGTATCAACTCTCCCATTAAAATATGGGATTAGTTTTCCTTTTTTGATGTTGTAGGAAATATTGCACATTCTGAGAAACAGCCCTTATCAGAAATAAATGCTAAGAATATGGTTTCCAATCTGTCTTTTCTTTTTAATTTTTGACTGTGTCTTTGAAGAAAATATGTTTTAAATTAATCCTGAGTAGAACCTCTGGTACAGTAAAAACTAGCAAAACACAGGAACCTTCCCGAACAGTCTGAGACTGGTGTCTCTGTGTCCTGTGCTGCCTTAGTCTTCCTATATATCAATGTCAAACACACTTAAAAGGAAATGATTGAAACAATTCCACTCATCATATTCACATTCAAGGAAAAAACACAGGGATCAAGCTAATCAAGAAAATAAAAGAGCTTTACAAAAAATATGCAAAGATACTGAAGAAATTAACCCAAACTGATGAGTTGGAGAAATTAACATTGTGAACAATTGACTCCTACAAATAAACTATACTAATGTCAATCAAAAAAATTGTCTTAACAGACATAGAAAAAGCAAATCAAAAAATTTATATAGAGTTACAAAAAGAATCCTGAGCAAAAAGAATACAATAAGAGGCATGATCATACCTCATTACAAACTATGCTGTGGGACAATGGTTTTTACCCTCTCAATTGTATTTTAATAAAGCACTGATTGGACAGTAGCCAGACAGGAAGTATAGGTGGGACAACCAGGCAAGAAGTAGAGGTGGGGTGATAAGAACAGGAGAATTCTGGGAAGAGGAAAGCTCATTCTGCAGTCATGACCCAGCCTCAGAGGAAGCAAGATGTGACTGCCTCACCAAAAAAGGACTCGGGGGGACAGAAAACCTCGGTCAACAAAATAAATCAGGCAGGACAGAAATCTCAGTCAACAAAACTGTATTGCAGAATCAAGGCAACAAGAACTGCCCAATACCGGCACAAACAGGCATACGTATAAAGGAGTACTATTGAAGAGTCAGATGAGAGCCCATGCAACTCAGTTATTGAATTTTTGACAAAGATGCCAAAAATGTATATGAAACAAAGATTGTATTTTCAACAAATAGTGGTGAGGAAACTGGATTTCAGCTTGCAGAATAATTATACTAGATCCTTATCCCTCACTGTGCACAAAAACTCAACAGCAAATGATCAAACCTCTTCATTAGACCTGATGTGCAGAAAATGGTAGAGAAAAAATAGAAAATATGTTTCAACTTAAGAGGCATGGATAAGGACCTTCTGGATAAGATTTTAGCAGCACAGTAAATGAAACCAATAATCAACTAATGGACTATCTATCAGGAAAGTACAAATCTCCACAGATCAAAGGAGTCTCAATGGGAGAAAACTACCCATACAGCAGAGGATTAAGCCTGTATAGAGCATACAGAGAACTCAAAATAAATAGATAGTTATATGATAGATAGATTGATAGATGATAGATAGATAGATAGATAGATAGATAGATGATAGATAGATATATACTAAGAATATAAGCAGCCCAATTAAAATTGGGCTATAGAAGCATCTGAAAATTCTTAACAGCAAGAAATATACATGGCTAAGAAACACTACGGAAGCATGTTCAACCTTCTAGCCAGGGGTGGGGGTAGGAATAAAAGTTAAAACCCATTTTAACATTCTACCTCATCCCAGTCAGAATGACTATCATCAGATTTCAAATGACAAGCAGGAGTGGACGTGGTGAAAGGAAAACCAAGAGTGGGGACATTAATACAGCCACTTGAAAATCAGTCTAAAAATTTCTCAAAACAATAGAAATGAAATTGCCATGGGATCCAGCTATACCACCCCTGGCAGGTACCTCATGAACTACAGCTTCTACAGAAATACTTACACACTCCTGCTCATTCATTCAAAATACAAATTAGAATCAAAATATATGTCTATCAACAAATGAATGTATTGAAAATATGTAAAACATATAGAATGGAATATTAATTAGCAATGGAGAAATTATATTCAAAGCAGACCATAGAGCCATATACCTTTAATTCTAGTACTCAGAAGGCAAAAAAAGGTAGATTTTTGGAAGTCTGAGGCCACCTTGTTCTGGGCTACATAGAGAGTTAGACCCAGACTTAAAATAATAAAATTATTATTAATAATAATGATAATAATAATAATAAAAGTTTCTATTCTAAAACATACAAGAGAAATTAGTTCCTTACTACAAGTATTTGATTGGGTAGTTGACTCTTAGGAAAGCACATGTCCATTGAGTGTCTGAATATATATTTGCCCTGTCTTTTAAGATATCCACATCCATGCTTAATTTGGAAAATCTTTATGTACCCTCTGGTGTCGTAGCTCCCGGGTAAACAATTGGAAGGATATACTAGTAGATACTCTATTTTTACATGGATTTACACACACCCTCACTGCATATCTGCACTTCATCTAAGCTGTTCTGTGCTCTGTGCATTGTAAAATGCAGAATGATTTCTATTTCCTTTAGTTCAACAATTTATTTGGAAATGCAAGATTATAGATATAAGTTGTATGCAAATATAAACTGCTTTTAAAGATGAGTCACTTTGATCCTCCTCAAGGTGACATAAGTAGCAATGCAAATCTGAAGCTCTACAAAGCCTAATATGTGAATTCCTATCATGATTTTCACTAATGTCATCTTCTAACTGTAAAAATGAACAGCGTGTCTAAACTATCCTTGTCAATGGAAGCTACTTGGTGAGTACGTATTGTCTATTTGTCTGTATAAAGCGGGGGCTTAGCTTTGAAGAATGAGAAGGATTTCTGTAAGGAAATGCTAAGAGCTCAAAGACTGTGTCGTAGCATAAAGAAGCTGAGTGTTTCAAGTACATAGGAGACGGCAGAAACAAAATTATTGAGGGTGTTCATTTGGAAAGCAGAGAAAGTTGGCAAGTTACTGTGGAGTTGAGAATGAAAAGAGACCTTATAACAACGGTTCCATTCTCAGGGACTGGAGTCACTGATAGGCTTTAAACAGGAGACAGGGTAAAATTCATGTTTTAGGAAGAATTACCTTGTAGTAGCTTGCAGCATAGTTCAAAACTGGCTTTGACAAGACTACCTAAGTAGGTTGTTGTAATAATCCAGATGTGAGGATATAAGGGAATAGCCTATAATGTTAGCTGTGGGAATATAAAGGAGGAGACAAATGCCAGAGACAGCCTGAAGGAGGAAATCACAGACTAGGGTAAATATTCCGTGTGAGAATGATGGATGTTAAGTTACCCCAGGTTGCACAGAGCTTCACAGACTCAGGGCCCTGTATGTAATAGCTGACTCACAAAATAGCATGACCGTGAGAATATAAATGCTTGAAGAATACTAACGGTGAAATAAATTATTTTATCTTCTGCTACAGCATTGAAATTACGATATGATTATAAGAACCCAGGAATCTAGAGTTTTAAGTCCATGAATTATGAACGCTGCTTTTCAAATAGCAATGTAAGGGGCTTGTTAGATATCAGCAACATTGGCTAATCTCTGCTGATTTTTTCTTTTTTTTTCCTTTTTTTTCTGTTTTGTCTTAAAAGGAGTATAAATTCATGTTTAGTAAGATTTTGGACTTTTCTGTAACTGGTTTCCATCAGGAAACCAAGAGGCTATAAACAGTTTGCATTTAGACACTCTCAGGATAGAGACTTATTGAGCTGGTACCTGCTGATGCCTTTTACAACCAAATCCACACCCAGGAGGGTGGCTGGTCTCGAACACCAGGAACCTGAGCAGAAATCACTGGAGATGGAGCTCAGGGTCAGTGTTGTGCAGGATAAACTGCATTCTATAGGGCCTATATGAGTTGGAAAGTATACAGTAACTGTTAGGCTCTCTCTCTCTCTGTGTCTTTCTCTTTTTCCCTCCCTTCTTCCCTCCCTCCTTCCCTCTCTCTCTCTTTCCATCCCTCTGTCTCTTTTCCTGTGTTTGTATGTCTCCCCCGTCTCTTGTTCTTTCTTCTCTCTCTGTCTCTCTGTGTCTCACTAACTCTCTCTCTTTCCGTCTCTTGCTCTCTCTTTCTCACTCACTCTCTTGTTCTCTTATTCTCTCACTCCCTGGCTCACTTGTAGACACTGTCCTTTCTGTTCTTTGACTATAAAGACACAGAAAGCAGATGGGCTAATCTTTTGATTTGTGTCTACGGGAGCAAGAGGCAGAGTACATGCTACATTGTTCTCAATCTTTTTGTTGTTGCTTGTTTGTTTGTTTGTTTGTTTGTTTTTTCAAGACAGGGTTTCTCTGTAGCTTTGAAACCTGTCCTGGAACTAGCTCTTGTAGATCAGGCTGGCCTTGAACTCATAGAGGTCCACCTGCCTTTGTCTCCCGAGTGCTGGGCTTAAAGGCGTGTGCCACCACCGCCCGGCTTCAATCTTAATGACACTCAGGAAGCATGATTGTCACCCGCTAAAACCAGGAAAAGGTAAGAGATCACAAAAAGTCCTCATTGATCAATGAAAGACTTGCTTAATTCTTCCCTCCTTCTGATTACTTACGGAAGCTGGTGACTGAGGCAGTGATTAAAGTTTATTTGAGGGAACTTAAGTTTTAAGATTTATTTAGCATATCCTTAAGAATTTACAAAGGGATTTGAAGGCTCAAACTTTCCTTTTATCTTATTATTGTGTATACAGTGTGTGTGTGTGCATGTGTGTGTGCTTGTGTATGTGTGTGTGTGTGTAGAGGTGTTCACAGCATGCATGTGTAGGTCAGAGAACAACTTTTCCAAGTGACTTCTGAAGCACAATTAATAAAAACTCAGAGACAGAAATTGGGGTTCAACCTGAAGACCAGAAAAGCAAAACAGCCAGCCACTGGCTTTTACCTCTACCTCGGTTCAAAATGGTGATCTTGTCTCCAACAATGTCAGAATGAGACTGTATCTGTGAGCTGTCTCCTCCCATTTTATATTCCTCCCTAGGGCATGCACCACTGGGATTAAAGGCGTGCACCGGCCAGTTTCTAAGGCAAACTAGTATGGCTACTGAGATTAAAGGTGTGTGTTACCACTGCCTGGTCTTTAAGACTGACCAGTGGGGCTGTTTTGCTGTCGAATTTTCAGGCAAGTTTTATTATTAAAATGCAAATGAAATGCCACTACAGAACTCTCTTCCGTGTTCTGGAAACTGGGTTCAGGTCGCCGGGCATACATAGCAAATACCTTTACCTGCCTAGCCTCTCACTGGTCTGACCCCTAAACCTTGCATGTTTTATATGTTAGATAAAATCAATAAGTGTATGTTTAAAAACCACTAAAGATTTTAGAATGTTAGAAGTAAACTCCCTTGTTTACATCCATCAGTTGCTTGACTTTTATGGTATGATCCTCTTACTGATATAGGTCTCTATCCAGCCATGTTTGATTATCATCTGACACCAACAGATAGCTTGGTTCTTTATCCTTAAAATAATGCATTTACTAAGTCATTAATTATTTCAGAATGTGACAGAAACACATATTAGTTTTCTTATTTTGAAAGCCCTAACAAAATCCAGGGCAACTAAGATGTTACCTAGTACCCATCATCAGAATAAAAAGGGGGGGAAAGGTACCGTGAAACAAAATTTAGTAGAAAGCAGATTTACAGACAGCCATATGAAATAACTTCTTCTTTAAGTAAAACAAGCATATGTGGTCATTTTATGCACAAGTTCTTGTCCTCACCATTATTTTCTAATCATGATTTTTTTAATCAATGAATTCATGAAGGAAACCTTGTCTGACAGTGGTGGCAGAAAAGAGTGAGAAAATATTTGTTGATGATGGAAATGTAAGAATTACTGTTATTTTACACTTGATCATTTTTATGCTCATTTATATCAATGTCCACTCTGAGTTACCTACTATTACACTTATTATCATAGACCAAAGTACAATTGTCTCTTGTATGAGAAATTTATGGTTGTTCTAAGGTTTACAATTAAATCCAAATAAACCCAAAGGTCCCAACAGTACTCACTGACACATACCATACATGTTTTAGATCCATGCACTATACTAGAAGATCTTAGGAGACATCAACAGATATTAGGCAGAACAGAATATGAGAAGATATTGTTTCACTATAGGGGATATATTTGTAAGCCACAACACTAGGAGAAAACAGTTAAAAGGATGCTACAGCCATCCAAGAAATGGTGGCTAAAAGCATAGTTTATCACAGCTGTAGTGATGAGGCGAGAAGGCCTGCTTTTCGTCCCGCCGGGCTCCTGCAGGGCTAGCTTTACACCTGAAATAACAACACACAAATTGTATTCAT